>CAKAOI010028578.1:0-46487 GCA_916701655.1 Sebastiscus albofasciatus
TTTATTTTTTTACTTAAAACATTTTGATAGATTGATTTTAAACCCTCTGTAGACACCATATTGTGTCAGTAATTTTCTTTGATTTAGCTCATTTTAAATCATCTGAACTGACCTTAAAGGGCAACAATTTACACAAAGTCATAATATTAACCATTTATAAACAGTATAAAAACATTTAGGAAAAGGTTTGTAAAGCATTATAATGGTGTTGTAAGCAGATATAAGTGAATAACAATTAGGGATGCACCGGTCAGACTTTTTCAGTCCCGATACTGTTACCTGGGCTTTGGGTATCGGTCGATACCGAGTACCGATTTCGATACCAGCGTTTTATTATTAATCTGTATCCCTCACTGTGTGGAAGTGACTGGGATCATTCTTTTATGTGTAAGGCAACATCAGGCTTAACTTAAACATTGCTTTCCTAGCATTGAAAAACAAAATGTAACAAATAAAAACATAGATATAAATTTACTGAATTGTTATTTATTATTTAAATAATAAATTATACACCAGCAACTTGATAAACAATCTTCAAAATTAACAGGAATTTCAATTCAAGCGTAAACTTTATTAATACAGCAACAAATTGGTCAAACTTAAATGAATGAATTTTTAAAACTTAAAATTCCAGTGTATAACGTATATAGTATATAAACATAGAATTTAATTGAATAGATCGGCCCCGTTGTCACCGATATCCGATCCAGCTTTTTGAGTCAGTATTAACCCGATATCGGTATCGATACATCCCTAATAACAATATAGTAAAACACATTTGTAATAATATAAACTATGTCTTCACAGGAGTATATTTAGTTGTTCATATTTTATAGATTTTCTGCATTGTCTGTCTGTACTTATTGTATGTCTGTATTGTATTTTTATGTCCAGGACCCCAGACTAGAGGCACATCCATGTGATTCTAATGGGGATCCTGAAATAAAATGAACAGAATTGTGGACAAACACTGAACATTAAATAACACTTATATCTGCTTACAACTATTATAGTGAACCATTTATTAAATGTATATGTACTGCTAATAAATGTGAAATAGAAAGACTTAAAGTACAGTTGACACATTTTTCATAAAATTTAAAAAGAGGTTCACAAACTGTAATCGTTCTGTTTGATGGACTCAGAAATATTCAAGGTTGAATAAACTTGGAGTGAATGTGGCCAATCCAACATTCAAGGTCCCAAACCCAGAACTGCCATTATGATGCCCAAGGTTAGATGTCAACAATAAGAAAGTTTGCAACATGAGGTTGAAGGAGAAATGTTGATTGCCGTCTGGCTCTTTTGGATGATTTTGCTGCGATGGATTAAGGTCAGAAGTCATCTGTTAATCGGCCCTTCAGTCTCTTTGATTGAGTGAGCCCTCAGGTGAGGCGTAATGCATTTTCAAGGGCAATGATGACAATAATTGGCTACCTTCACTTCACCAAAATGGACAAAGTCCTAAAAAAATCTCTCCACTCGAATCTGACAGTTCAGAGCAAATGAAAATAAAGGCTCGGAGGGCTTTCCAGCCAACGAATTAATAACTATGATATTATGAGGCTGGTTATAGAAATGATCTCCTGGCCAAGTCATTGCGCTGATCTGTGATCTGCAGTTTGTTAACTAAGAGGAGCCCTGGACTGTCCTGCTTACAACTGATTCACAGCAGTTTATAAGATTATATTTGAAATATCAAGGCCCAAGTGATGTTTATATGGTTGAATCATAAATGCATTTCTTACCATGCTGCATGTCACAAAATGTGAGAGACAGTTGAATTTATGAGATTTTGTCTGTTTTTAATTGTTTATTTTCTCCAAAAAATCTAAACATGTTCTTGTTTTATTATCAGTTTTTAGCTGAAAACAAGTAACGTGAATGACCTTCCTTTACATTATATATGTACATCACAGTGTAGCCAATTTAGTTTATTAATAATGTACAGTAGTTTATATAAATCATGTGTGGCATTATTTAAGGGGTTTTAAATGTGTCTGTGTAGAGCTCAGTGGTGAGTGCATTCTGATATTATGCTTGTTTTTTTTATACCTTCTACTATAATAATTCTGTAATATTCAGGTTTTTTTCTAATATTCCTATTTTTCCTGTTTAATATTTGGGTGTTTTATGGGATTGTTTTAAAGATCAGCTGCAGTATGATAGCGAATGCAAGATTTAAAACGAACTGGTGATGAATGTAATGATGATGATTATGGTAATAGCAGCAACAACAGAAGCACCAAAATAAACATCGAGAGCCAGCTAATAATAATAATAGTAATAATATTAATGGTGATGAGGATGCAGGTAAGAGCTGTGAAGCAACAAAAAAAATGTGATATTTAATTGTTATTAAACACAAAAACATGTTTTTCTAATCGGAATCTTTCAGCTTTAATATTATTTTTCAGGGTAGAATTAAATTATGGAGCAAAAAAAATCTTTTTACTCTGTGATCTGTCTTTAAAAGGGGACATTTTTTTTTTAAACAGATCATTTTATAAGTCTTTCACTAACTAGACAGCCTGAGGAGGAATTTTTTCTTCTTTTCTTCAAAGCAAAACAAGAAATGACTGTGACTCAGAATCTAAACTTTGGATTTCAGGCCTATACTCTTGGTAAAAAATGCACAAATACCACACAATCATCTCTGTTAATCCAGCTTTCTGTGAGCAAGACGATGACTCAAGAGGGCAGAGCACAAGACCAAACCAAAACCCAGCCTGGCCTGAACTGCAGTTTCAGGTAGGAGTGTCTTAAGGTGCAGCAGACAAAGGTCCTCAGCTATCACCTGACAAACTCCTACAACCCCATACACAGCTCATGAGAACCCGAGCAGTGTCCTCGTCCACCACGCCACATCTCACCAGGTGTGACTCCCTTTTCTCTTCACTTTTTTTCCACTTGGGTTCACACAGTGCTCTTAAATTTCAGGCTCTTTTATTTTGCAGTCAGTGTTGGCTATTGTGTGCAGCACTTCCTCCAGTGGGGCATTCATTCCTGCATGAGAGCCAGGCACACACACACACACACTATTTTATTAGCTTGCACTGAGGATAAGTGTGTGTGTGTGAGAGATGCATCTAATAAATATTCCCACCAACAGGATTTTTCAGTATTTAACACAAGTTTAATCATGGATAAGATCAATAGCAGTCTATGTTTTCTCTAACACTTCGTGGAGAGTTTAGTCTTCTTTCTCAGTGTTTATTCCTCTTTTATGAGGTTCATCTGGTTGCGTTTGAACCTCAGGTCTAAGTGAGATTTTAATTGGTGATGGTGGCTTTATTTATCCAGCATATGCTCCACATCTTAAGTCTCAGTGTCATTATTATCTAATAAAGATTACACTTAACATGTTTATGCAGGCTCATAAACATGTGCTCACATCATGGCCTTTACAAAGCATCACCTTATTTATTTGTCTTTGGATGCATGTGTAAGGAATTTTATTTATTTCTCAATTATTCAGTAAAAACATCCTTTTATTTATCCCTCATAGATTGGTATACACTGTATGGTTGCTACCAAACCTCATTAAGAATCCATCCATTTTAGCTCCCACAAGCCTGTTATATGCTCCTATAGGACTGACACAGTTATGGTGGGATATTTAGTATCCTTGCTCAATATATTAAATCCCTTGTTAATGGTGCTCTATAATCCAGTATCATTTCTCTATCAGGCTCCATGCAGCGTGTGGCGCGCACTGGAGGCGCGCTCAAACCACCTGCCTGCTCGGACTCAGACCTGCTCTCCACAGGATCCGTCTGTGTCACTGATAAATAATCCTCACATTATTATAGTTAATTATATTATTACCTGAACGAAAAAAATCCCCCATAAGATGCATAAAAAATATCCTCCATCCTGATATTAAGCTTTTTTTTTTATAATAAGATTTCTGTTATATTTAGTTTAAGAAATATTTATTATTTTGTATTCTTCATACACTAAAAAAATGTCTGCAGCATGATGCCAAATAAAAGATATAGAACACTTTAAACGAAGTGATAATAGTAACATAAACATCAAAAAATAATAGCCCCACTAATAATAACAATAATATGAATAATATATAATATGTTACCATGCATATTTGTTTTACTCTATCTGCTTTTATTGTCTGATGTTCTGTTTTAACAGTTACCACATCTTTATTTATCTGCTTTTATTGTCTTGTGAAGCACTTTGTAACATCTGTTTTGAGAAGTGCTATATAAATACATGTATTATTATTATTATTATTATTATTATTATTTCGAGGCAAAATGCGTGAGAATAACACATAATAAAAGCAAAGACATCGCCATAATTGACACCGGTACATATATATTTTTTTGGCTATTATGTGTGATCAAGTCCAAACGCTTTCTAAATTCTGATAAAACCAGATTTCGTCCTTTAATATTCATTTTTTTTTCTCCAATGTGACAGGTTCTTGTTAATTTGTGCTTATAGTGATTAAATATTTCAGGAGTTTGTTTAATGCTCCTCGTTGTCAAGTATTCTTTCTTAATTTCTCCCTCTCTCTTTTTTTTTTCCTCAGATGAAAAGGCGCTGTAATTATTCCTGGAGGTTGGTGAAATAAATGATTGTCTTTGAAGTATAGGCCCAGGCCTCGGACTACATTAGAAGCCAAGCATGTGATTTGCAACTGTTGAAGTAAAACCCTCACTCTGCTGCTGCTGCTGCAGGAAGAAGAAGAAGAGGAGAAAAAAAAAAACAGGGAAAATGAGGAGGGTGGATTCTCTGCAAAAAAAAAGGAAAGAAAATGGTATCTTTGTTTGCTCTCCTTTGTTTACCAGGGGATTCTTTCTCATTTTTCCTCTTTTTTTTCATTTTTTACTAATTCATTTCAATGGCTTTCAAACAGGAAAATGGAAATGTTGCTCCTGCCCTCTATTTCGGCGGCAGCGTCCTGGCAACAGAGCAATTTTCTATCATCAGGGATAAACGGCATCGAACAGTACATTCTGATAAAAAAAAAAAAAAAAGAGCCCATGATTGCTGGCCTTCCTGTCTGTCATCTATCGACCAAATCCTCTCCTTCAAGACCGACCACTGTGCTGTCAGACCTAATAATGTGGCGTATTAAAGTCGAGAGAGGGAGAAAAAAAAGGGGGGCACCAATGCACTATAGTCTTATTTGTCACCAACATAAAATTCAGATGAACTTTTTGGATATAGCTTCTTTTGTTATATAGACTACAGGATCACAAAGTCAGGCGTGTTAATCAGGTCTTATAGACATTAAAACAGCAGCACTGAGCCTAAAAACTGATAAATATATGACCTTAAAACTGCCAATATGAGACAAATATGTTAGCTATTTCTCCATTTATTGTCTTAATAATATTGACACGGCAAGGCAAGTTTATTTATATAATAGCACATTTCATACACAAAGGCAATTCAAAGTGCTTTACATTTATAAACGCAAGATAAAAGAGCACAAAGTGCATAAGATAAAAACGAATAAAAGAATATAAAAGTATAAGTTAAAAGAAAAAATTAAAAGGATAAGAAATGTAAGATGTTGCCATTTTTTTACAGCCTTCTGTTGATGAGGATTACCATCCATATTCTATTGTTACACTCCGCCCAAATGACTGCATTTCAGGTGTATTTGCCTCACGTTTCTGTTCCCTTATTTCAGAAACAAATGACATGAGCATATATAAAAACCATATAGGACTGCTTCAGTTAAACCGAGCGATGCAATCACTCAGCTGGACCCTAAACATGCAGTGAGAGGAGGCGACAAGAGAAACAAGCAGTCTTAATTAGGACCAGTGCAGCTTCAGTCGTGCCAAATTAAATCCATTAGTCCGTGAGAGGCTGTGAGGACTCAGTGGCGCAGGCCTTTTTTGCTTATTTGTGGTCATTTAGCTCCACTAACCAACACGCTATACACCGGGTCCATCTGAAGGCCCTCCTGCACCTGGAGGCCATGCATAATATGCCAATTTTATCTATTTACTGGAGAGATAATGCGATCCTAATTTATGATGCAAAACTTATTGTAAACAGTCGTCTGCCTCGGGAGCGCATGGTTTCTCTTCCTTTATGACAAAACCGCACTCATTTTTCTTGGTTGTAGTTGCAAGCTTTTTTACAAAACACACATCAAAGCTTTTGCATAAGTGGGTTTTGCATTAGCGCGCGCTGTGCTGTGCGCAATTTGTGTGCGTAAAAGCGGCGCGCGCCACCATTTGGACACGGATGAGTTCTACTGGAGCATTAAAGGGCTGATCGGTGATCATTTTGGGGCTGATGGGGGGGTGGGGGTGCTCCCTCTGAATCTAGTTACAATGAACCGTGTTATACTGACAGCTGTGTGGAGCATGCATCTGCACACAGAGATGGAGAAGAGCATGATGTCGACGCCTGGCTGTCTGTTCTGTGCAGCGCCAGTGGCTTTTTTGCGCTGCGGAGACATAGGAGACATGTTGTTTAAGTGTCTCCCGGTCTCTGTCTGCACAGTGACAAGCCTCAGCGTCCCCAAAAACCGCCCGGATCTCCATCCCCGAGCAGCCAAAGGAGGTGGCTTTCCATGCGAGCCAGTCAATAGCTGTTAGAGGCAAACCGACCGCAAACAGCCCAGCCTCTCTCTCTACAATTATAACCTGGAGCTCCATGTTAACGCTCAGATGTGATTAACACATGTGGCCAGAATATAGACAAGAAAAAACAGTCAGTGACACACATTCAGAGAGAGGAGGAGAGACAAGAGAGGGAACTCTATTTTAGATCTTTTTTTAACTGCTCTAGTGGCAATTTGTTCATTAATCTACCATGTTATACTGTTTTGTGCGTAAAGGACCTTGCGTATTGATATTACCAATCTGAGTAAAGATGTGATTAACACATGTGGCCAGAATAGACAAGAAAAAACAGTCAGTGACACACATCCAGAGAGAGGAGGAGAGAGAAGAGAGATCTATTTTAGGTCTTTTTTTAAACTGCTCTAGTGGCAATTTGTGCATTAATCTACCATGTTGCAATATGTTACATCTGTGTAATATTGGGATATTGTCTGTGCAATATGGGCAAGACGGTATAGACGGTGCAGTGCACTACCTGGGTGCAATACCTGCCATAGTGTGTGTGTGTGATAGTGTGTGTCATTATGTACGTGGACTGTGTATGTGTTGAAACATCTGTTTCTGTGAAACTGTTTCCCTGTCTTGTGTGGAATTGTTTATTATTGGTGTTGATGCTGTTTTAATTTAGTGTTTGTAACTGCAGGAAAAATTTCCCCACGGGGACAATAAAAGTATATCTTATCTTATGTTGTGTTATTCCGTCTGTGCGTAAAGGACCTTGCGTATTGATATTACCAATCTGGGTAAAGGTGCCTATATCCTTAATAATAATTAAACTGTGACTGTGTTAATCATAATAATAATAATAATAACGCCTGGTTATACACCTATACAGTGTAAAATATTCTCAGTTTTCATGCATCCCGATTGTAGACAGTGATGTGAGGGGAAATCCCAGGCCTGGAGTGATTTTAGAGAGTCATTCATCAGCGTTTTATAAGACAGCTGGAAATAAAAGACCACTTCTGTTAAACCACCACGGCCATTGATTGTGCTGAAGGTCAATCATCTACTTAGGGACAAAGTGATTTCTAGATTTGCAGCTGTTTCATTTTTTTTTTTTTGGTGATTGACATTTTGACGAAGTGAAATATGAAATAATTTCTCTCCAGAATGAGGCTATGAACTCCCTAATAGGGCAGAGTACAACATGGTGGGGGGCATGATATATAGCAGGTGGAGTAAGAAGAAGAAGAGGGTATGATATGTCATTTAACGAAATTTGCAAAACATTTTTGGATTTTAAACGAAAACGATTTATAGATCGTGTCCACTGATAACATCCTGCAATAGGCCATGTGGTTTGCTTGCAATCAGACACGGTTGTCAGCGTGCATGCAAGAGGCTATAACATCTTAAACATTTCAAAAAGGTCGAGCATGTCATGTTCTCTCCATTCAAACAAATCCGTCCTTTCACCACTTTCGCCTTAATCTCAGTGAGCCTTCCCAACGCAGCGCCTAAGGGAACACCAAGACTTTGACATTATACTTCATAATCCTGCAGTGTGCACGCAGATGATGCTGCAAAAAAGATGAAGAATGAAGATGTCTTAATGAAGGAAGCAACCAACATCACTTTGCAAAAAAAATTACGTCTTTGTATAGCAGCAGCAGGCGATTAGAAAAGGTATAGGATCTGGTTTCTCTTCTGCGTGTCCAAGTGGAACACTGGCCACTATGTTAGATCACTGAGGGGTGACCAAAGGTGTTCTGCTGCAAAAGGTCTGCACTGTGCAACTAAAAACACAGAATTTATCAGAGGAGATGCAATCATCCATCGGTGTCAGTGCGCGTAAAAGAGCATCCAAATGAAGCTCTTACCTGCAGCCCTCCTGGAGACAAAGAAGCACCACTGATTTTTAAATAAAAAGCATGAAATAAATCCATGTGGTGGTGCATGTCTCTGTGCCTCTGTGTGCTCCTCTCCTGGTCCGCTGCAGGAAAATGATTATCCAGGCTGGGTTGTGTGCACTTTTTAAATCCCCACAAAGTAAATAACAACCCGTAGCTGACGATAATAGCAAGGTACCCAAGTTCTTGTTACAGAAAAAAGGAGAGAAAATTGAAACTAAACGCTGCATTTAGACAACCATTTTTGATAAGAGGATAATTGAGGCGACACTGGCGTATAATTAGGGGGATAATTTATGCTATATCCACTTTTATTCCAACCCTCCCCAAAATAAATCCAAGTCCATAATCATTACAGGCGAATTGTTCTTAATTTTATAGCTGCAATTTGAGTAAAGTGTGGCCAGCTAATCAAATAGGTTTTCGTAGTAACTTGATTGCAACCATAATTATTTTTCATCGCCATTTTTTGGGGGCAAAAGAAATGTAACTGAAAGTGGTGCAAAAGCAGAAATAGCGTTTTATTCTTATATGCATGAATCGCAGCTCTCAAAAGGCGAACTGTATAATTTACATATATTGAGGACCCTATCAGGCCTCATGTTACAACAGGGATAAAAGACACTGTCAGTTCATCACGGTATCCACCCTTCTATGTGCAAAATAACCTATTGTACCTCAGGCATATTGTTATTTGATGTGTCACATGTGCTGTATTTTTCAATTGTCTGAAGATGCTTAATCATATGGTCAGTAGCAACAGTTATAATATATGTTACTCTCAGAGCAGAGGGGGGCTTAAAGAGGGACTGCTCATTAGGAGACACATCAAAGCAAATACTGCACTGGAAAAATTATTCAATAACCATTTATCGTCTTATTTATTATAGTATTTATCAACTGTACTATTTATAGATTTTAAGGGCTGAGAGAGCCAGGATAAAATGCATTTCATTGCATTTCACTGTAACCTGTACTTTTAAATGCATATGACAAATAAACTTGAAACTTGATTTATTTTATGTTTAATTTTAACAAAAGAAGTCAAAGTTCTAATTTGTAAATTTAAAAAGTAGTGGAGTTGTAGACATATTTACACTAATTTCCAAAGGATATGTCCACCTGTTTCAGGAGCTTCCTTGACATAAAACAGATCACCTAGTATAAAAAAGTATAGAATTTTTTTTTTAAAATGTATATTTATTAGGACTGGGAAATATTCTACACTTTGTAATTGTTTATAAATTTGATATAAAATATGTAATCCTTCTAAACGATGGTAAATGACTTGTGAAGGTGGATATTTTTCTATTTTTGGCTATCTTGTAAATAATTTATTGGTATTTATTGGTTTGAAAATCGACTCTAATATTGTTAAAAAATTATGTTTCTTAGATGCTTTCCTATAAGTAATTAATTCCTGAGGAGAGGAGGAGTTAAAGGCTGAGAAAAAAAAGAGGCACATCATATAGCAGTGAGGCTAAATCAAAGTGCGCGCTATATGTTGTGCGTCGTGCGTAATTTGGGGGGTTTGGGTTAAAAAACTAAATCGACTTCCAAAAAGAGCTGTTTTTTACGTGTGAAGCTTGTCTGTAGGAATTATGCGTCTTTTCCCCACCACCATATATTATTCCCCCCATAGTTGTGGTGGTGGGAGCTGGTAAGGTGGGTTAACTCCAGCTCAAGTCTCCGTGAAGCGCACAGAGCTCTGATGACGTTGGGTTGGATGACCAATCGGGAGGCGCTGCCCTTTTGGAGACAAACCATTTTACTTGTAGTGTCTGCATCAAGTCTGGAAGCAAAGGGGCTCAATTTTAACAGAATCCAACCTTAAAAAATCTCTCCCCTTAACTTATGCCTACCGCCACTTTTGAGTGCTGAATATCACACGACAAGGTGGGGTGGGAAATAAAAAGACGCGTCTGGAAAAAAATCGGGTGTTAATAGGACAATATCTGCAGCGCAGCGAGAAGAGAGAGGGGGAAAACCGATTTGGTCTTGAGAGAGAGAGAGAGAGAGGGGGTGAGTGCTCTCAAGGCAAGAAAATTCGATGATGACCATGACTGCGATGGCTGACGGTCTGGAGGCTCAGGACTCGTCCAAGTCTGCTTTCATGGAGTTTGGACAGCAGTCGCACTCACAGCAGAGCTCTCCGTCGATGGCCGGCGGCCACTACCCGCTGCACTGTCTCCACTCCGGCTCACACGCCACACACCACCAGCACGACAACAACGGCGTGTACACCGGGACCAACACCTACAACAGGTCGTTACCGTACCCCTACGTGAGCCATCCGCACCACAGCCCGTACCTGCCATCCTATCACAACAACACGGGAGGACAAACAAGGTTAGACGGCACAGGTAAGAAAGAGACAACCCTTTTCACCAGCAGCCACCAGAGTGGAGAAAAAATTCCAGCCGTTCCAAATTCGGACATTCGAATGATCTTTCGAGCTTAGGTGAGCGATTCGTTCCAAATTCGGACATTCGAATGATCTTTCGAACATAGGTGGTTCGATTACATGGAAGAAAAAGACCCGTGCGTAAAAACGGCACCGGATAATTCGAGATCCAGCCTATATTACCTTTCTCAGTCCCTTTTTAGCACTCCCCTCACTTCTCCTTCCACCACAAAACCTGTTTTAATGCACCGGGGTGTGATCATCACGACCGTGCAAATCCTCAACCAACTACTCGTGAAAATTAGGGCAGCCCGCGCGCCTTGAATGTTGTAATTAGCATTTAATTGACATGTCATTACCAGCAATATCCTAAATATGACAGCGGTATGAGGATTGTGGCTGTGCATGCGCGGCGCTTTAAAAGGCAATGTGAGAACGTTTACCTGGCACGAATTTTCATTTTTTACACAGTTTTCATTCATCTTGGATATTTCAGCTGTTTTTTTTTTTTTTAAAGACACGTTTGTATTTTTTTCTGCACCCATAACAGAAATGCAGATATCCCATCCTATCCATCCCATGGCTGTGTGGTTTTTGAATACTAACATTGGATGTTTTTGTTGCAGAGCAGCAGAAAACGACGGTGATTGAAAACGGGGAAATTCGTTTTAATGGGAAAGGCAAGAAGATTCGCAAACCTCGGACAATATATTCCAGTTTGCAGCTTCAAGCACTGAACCACCGGTTCCAGCAAACACAGTACCTCGCTTTACCGGAGCGCGCCGAGCTGGCTGCCTCTCTAGGACTCACACAAACCCAGGTAATGAGGTGGAAATTTACGTCCTGGAAATGTATTGAATTATATTGACACTTTATTTTATTGACACTATAGCTGCTGAACCATAATCATCACACCTACACTTTATGATCCATTTACATGTCTACATTTTGATTTGAATGTTTGCTTTTACTGCCAAGAGCTGCTAAACTGTTTTTCGTTGTTTTCAATGACAATGACAATAAAGTCTCTATTCTATTATAATAAAATATTATATTATTATTTGGTTGTGTGTTTTTTTAATTTTTTTTTAGTAATGATCTTTATAGTATTTACCTTGCAGAAACTAACCATGCATTCTGCAGGTCACTAATTACGCGCCCCTTCTCTCTCCTTGCAGGTAAAGATTTGGTTCCAGAATAAGAGGTCAAAGTTCAAGAAGCTGCTCAAGCAAGGAGGAAACCCGCACGAGAGCGACCCCATGCCGGGCTCCATGTCTCTGTCTCCTCGCTCTCCAACCATCCCTCCGATATGGGACGTCTCGGCCTCTTCCAAAGGAGTAAACATGCCGGCCAACAGCTACATGCCCGGCTACTCTCACTGGTATTCCTCCCCACATCAAGATTCAATGCAGAGATAGACTGAATGAGTGCGAGAAAGGTCACAGTGAGCTGTCTGGAGGCCTCCGGATCTCAGTTTCCAAACGTAGCCTACAATTTGTGTCAGCTGCAGAGACTGGATGCTGGAGAGAGGAGAGAGGAGAGAGGAGAGAAAACCTCTGGAGGCTGCTCCTCTTCTGCTGAAGGATAAAAACGCAGCCAAGCCTCGGTGTGATGACACAAAACAAAAAGGGAACTAACCATTTTTTTTTTTTTTTTTTAAGCGTTACATGGCTGTTCAGTATGGGCTCGCATCTTTGTTATGCTTTTCATTCATGTCAACAAATCTGAGCGTCAATATACCAAATATTATCAGTGACATTTTGAGCCACTTGTTTTTTGGTTGGCAAAAGAACTGCTTATAACAACTCTCTCCATGTGGAGCCTCTCTCGCCATGTATGATGGACTCCTCTGACTCTGACTTGCTTTTGATTTTTTTGTTTTCTCTCCTCCAACATGCAAAACCCAAGCAAATTGTCTGTCTGTAAATATAATCTGCGATTTTAGTTGTACATACACTTTTTATGTTTTGTCAGATTGAGTAAACCGTGACTCAAAAACAGATGCCTGCCTGTTGCATGATTTCATAAATTCACTTTTAGGCCTTTTTTTTTTTAATGCTTCATATTGGGCCAACATGACATTCATTATAACTAGGCCTATTTCCCAGTCCCCCATGGTGTGTGCAACACGAACACAAGGTAATGACACAGAGCTGCAGTGAAAAGCATCTGGAGTAAAACATTTTAAATAAATCCAAAATAGAGTATATAGATTTGATCAAACGCACTGGAGGAAATGAACTTACCCTGCCTCCGCTTGCTGCCTACATTCAACCTCGAAAGACATTTGCTCCAGGTCCAGCTCATCTCGTCATTTCACCCTCAATTATTAGAAAGTATTGACAAAATGTTTTCTCCCTTCTCTCCGTCCTAATGCAGGCCGTTAAATGCCAAGCTCCGCGGGATCGATGCTGAACAAAGCAGCCAGCTGCAGCAGGCGTTCAATATGAAGGAGATATTTGGGACAATTTGTGGGGTTTTTATCCAAGTGAGCGCTTTTTTTTTTTTTCCATTCTCATAAATGCAGGCATAATTAGGGTAATTTTTGATGTAGCCCGCTGATTACAGCGTTTTTACCGTCAAAGATAATTACCTGTAATTTTCTACCACTTTTAATACTAAAAGGCATCTTTATTTTGGATTTGAGGTAGCACAGATGGAACAAAAGGGGGAAATTATTCGGTTATTCACATACAAATTGCTCGAGAAGAGTGAGCGCTCGGGATATTATCTGAAATTACAACTGCTGAAAAGCTTCATGCAGCTGTCAAGTCGCGGATGTCCCACTGGCGCACATTCATTCAGCTTTCTACCTGCATGGGCCCCCATCCATCAGTCTGCAAGGGGGCCTATATCTGCTCCTGGTGCCATATGTGTGCACCCTGATCTGATCTATCTGCAGGTCTGCAGGGAGCCCGGAGCAAAGAGTCGAGTAAACATCAACAGAGCTCACAAATACACAGTTGAGGTTATTCAGCTCTGAGATCTGACACGTTTCATGGTGTTTTTGCAAATGGGGGAAAAAAAAAAGGCTTTGATGAGATAAATCAGATGAGTTTGATCAGATGGATGGAGGAATAGATAGATGGGTAGGTGTGTAGGTAGGTAGGTAGAAAGATGGATGGATGCAAAGTGCAGCAGAGTGACAGATATGGGGGTGGGGGTGCAGAGAGGGATGGGTCACTTCTTGCTCTGTGAGCTCTATATCTGATGCACTATACAGCAGGCTTCTCATATAAAAAAGCTCCTATAGCACCTGACAAGATTTCACACAAACTGTGCACCTAAACAAGCCTCATAATAAACACATCCACAATCCAAATATTATCTCCAACAAATAAAAAAAGAAATACAATTTTAGGAAAATGCTATCCATTTCTCGGTCACAATATTAAACTGCCAATAGTGTGTCACAGCCTCCTCTTCCTCTATACTAAGATCACAGGACAGTAAAATAGAAGACTGCATGGTCCTTACCTCTCTCTTTCTGCTTCTCTAACACAGATAACCCAAAAAAAGGCTCTGCTCGCTTTTACTGCTGGTGGTTGAATAAGCAAATCCAGGTGGGAAAGTGTTTGCACACCCCGGTAAAGCTCTTATATATTGCCTGCAAAATTAGCTGTTATTACTGTCACTGTTTAGTGATGGCGAGCTTGCATGGGAGAAAAAAAAAAAAAAAAGCCCCTCTGCAATCAAGAACCAAGCGCATCTTTGCAAATTATAGGTAATTGTCAATGTCCAGATTATGATAATGGAGGCCCTAATCCTGGAGAATAATTATTGTGGAGTGTTACAGTTGAAGCTGTCCAGTAAAGCTAACTGTCATTATTTAGACTCGATTTGCAAAAACTGGGGAGGAAAAACTAGCTGAGTGGAAAATGTTCGGTTGGAAATAAACGGGGGGCTCTCGATATAATGGCACCACTAGTGTGTGTGTGTGTGTGTGTGTGTGTGTGTGTGTGTGTGTGTGTGTGTGTGTGTGTGTGTATGTGTAAGGTGGATAGTGTGGGACATACAGTAGAGAGATATAAAGGCCTATGTGTGCATCATGTGCACGAGGCTGTGCGCGCGTCTGAGTGTTCTTGAGAGCGTGCACGTGCACTGTGAAAAATCGAAATTTCTCGAGTTGTAATTACAGGACTAGAGTTTAGCCTGCAGCAGAAATTAGGCCGCAAACAACAACAACAAGGAGCACGTTGGTGGCGTTTTAGATTAAGAATAGTGTGTGCATGTGTGTGTGCATGTGTGTGTGTGTGTGTGTGCGTGTATTCAGTATAGGCTGCAATCAGGAAGAGGATTGTGTGTCAGGTGGAAATGGTAACACGCATGGGTCAGTGGTCAGATGCAGAGAGGATTTTGTGCGTAAAAACTCATATCTGTGCGCAAATTCAATTAGATCAATTTTCAAATCCCCCCAATGTTTCCCACAGTGGCACCGGTTTGTTTAGTGTTTTGTTTTTTTTGCAGCAGCGCTGGTATTACTGCCCTGCTAATAACATGGTGAAAATTGTGGAGGATTTTCCTTTTCTTTTCTTTTTTTTTTTCTTTTTTTTATTTCCCCCGGAAGGTGGGCTGCGGCCGGGAGTGGCAGAGCTCTGGAGCCGGTCTACCCCCACAGGAATGCGGATTGTCTCAGATCTCCGTGCCGCCCCCCTCGCCTCCTCTCTGCCATTCAAAGCGGCTAATTGTAGGGGACACAAAGCGAGAGAGCGACTGCAGACTGTCTGCTGCTGCAGCGAGGAGAGGAGAGGAGAGGAGAGGACGAGCTGGAAGCGACTGAAAAGCTCAATCAGGTTCTCCACTAAAAACACAATACGAGTGATAAAAAGGTGATCAGTCTGGTGGCGATTACAGGCAGCAGTGAATATAATAATAATAATAATAATAATAACAATAAATAATAATAATTCAGAAAATGAGGGTAAATACACAGCAAAAATACTGTGGGATAATTTTAACAATGTTGGTTTAATATTTAAAAAATATGGATTATTATAACAATAAGAAAAGAAAAAACTGATATCACCATAAATCAGATAAATACTATTACGGAAATGAGCCACTACTGACTTCCACAGACACATCAGAATTTATAAAATATTATAGAACTATTAGAATGATATTTTTTGCAGAAATTACAACAGTAATATTATAGGACAAATCAATCCAGTTCAAGAAACACTGGTATTCATACCAGCAGGTATTATTATGGTAGGTTAAAGCTTACTGTGGTAATAGCCATTTTCTCAGAAATGTATTTATAATAACACATTTTATGCTTAATGTCTGTTTAATAAAGTCATACATTTGCAAATGTTATTATTTTCCAAATGTTAAATAAATGTGAAAATAAAGGCATTCCTTACAAACAAAATGCAGATATTTTTCATCCCCATCTCCAAGACGAGTGTTAATTCCGTCTGCGTAATATCTTAAATAAAAAAAATAAAATCACAAAATAAATATAAATTCTGGGAGTTATGGCGAATGAATACGATTTTCGACATTTGTCTAGCTTCATCTCAATACGGAGCAGCAGTGATTTACAACCTTGTGTTGAAATGTCACCTGAGGCTCGCAAACCTTATTTATGTCTGTGAGTCTTTTGTCGTGATTTTCAGTGTAAATAACTGAGGGGTTAAAATAACAAGAGACTGCAGTGAGGCCGGACGTTTCAAAAGGTTTTCCATTGTCCATTTAAACGTTTAATAGTCTTCCAAAAATGCAATAAATTACATGCACACATTTACACATTTTACACGTTTTTTCTTCTATGACTGTCATCAAATACATTGCATATTCCTCTGAAAATTTGAAACACGAGTCCCATAGAAGGAGAAAAAAAAATTGAAATGAACAACAGGGTTTTTTTTTTTGTTTTTTGTTTTTTGTTTTCAATATAACGTCCCTGCTCCAAGAGCCAACGAGTGCTGTATCGAGTTAGGGGTCTGCAGGTGGGCGGTCATGGAGCTGCCGGCTGAGGTGTACCATGACCCCGAGCTTTCCAAAAAGTTAGACGCCGTGGTGTTGATGTTTTGTGGCTGCAGGCTGTGCGGCCTGGAGGGGCCCTGTGTGTCCCAGACGGCCGGAGACTGTGGAGAGTTGCACACCATGGGGTCGCTGGAGCTGGGGCTGTGCTCCGGTGGAAGCTCGCCGTTTTTCATGATCTTCTTCAGTTTTGATCTCCTGTTCTGGAACCAGATTTTTACCTGGAAAAAGAGCAACAAAAAAAGCAGGTTAATATCTCATATAATAACCCAAGAAACAATCAGAGGCGGTGCGTAAAAGGCGCACAGAAAAGAAGCGCACCAAAAACAGGCACTTTTTTTTTTTTTTTTTAAAGAAGAGGCATAATAAACATTTAAAACAATGAAAATATGTAAAGAAAGCATCCCAACTATGTGTATGTATAAATGTGTACAGCATATGGGCATATATAGGTGTGTGTAGGTACTCCTTTTCGATCTATTCACTATTATTATTTCTTTTATCCATCTATTCATGTATTTACTTCCTTTTTGTTTTCCCTTCTCTGGGATTATTCAATGTAATTCCATGTGTACATCACCAAACTTTCCATGTGTACCACTTTAATTATCTCCATCACTATAAAGAGGAACGGGGGGGAGGAGGGGAGGATATAAGGGTCTATAGGATAACACTGTTTCAAACATGTAAAAAATATTTTCTTTACAGTTGTACTGCTCCATTGTACTTTTTGTGCCAATAGTAAAAAAAATGTGAACATAGAAAGCATCCCATACCTGTGTTTGCGTGAGTCCCAGCGAGGCGGCCAGCTCGGCTCTCTCCGGCAGCGCCAGGTACTGTGTGTTCTGGAAGCGCCTCTGCAGGGCGGCCAGCTGGAAGCTGGAGTAGATGGTCCGGGGTTTCCTCACTTTCTTCGGCTTGCCGTTTACCATCCTCACCTCAGGCTCGATTGTCTCTTTTTCTGTTCAAATAAGCATAACAAGAATAAGCATTGTGTGCATATCACAAATTGCACTTATATTGCAATATAATTACAAAACAAACATATTGCAATATATATTTTGTGTGTGGGTTGTCGCCTATATGTCTCTTAAACTCCAAAGAAAATCCAATTTCATAAACCAAATTAATTCCAGTCAGGCAAAATATTCTAAAACACATTGAATGACGTGTTTTCAAATAAAACATTAATTAGCATTAATTCTTTATTTAGCTTCAGATTGCACTTTTTTTTTATTTTTTATTTTACGCATGAGGAAGAGTCAGAAAAAAAGCAAATAAGAAAAAATAAGATGAATGTTTGACAAAGTATACGTGATTATCCACTAATAATCTGCTCTTTATATATTATTATTATTATTATCATAATAATGGAAAAATAAATGTGCGGCCCTTACCTTGTGGACTCGGCTGTGCTTGCACTCTGCTGTAAGTCCCAGCATACTGGTGGTAGGCTGGAGTCGTGTACGAGCTGTAATCGGTGTAGGATTTTGTCGAGTAATTTCCAGCGGATCCATTGACGCCCGGGTACTGGTACTGGTAGGCGTTCAGAGGCTTTCCGTACGAGGTGGAGCTGGGCGAGCAGTAACCGTGAGTGACTCCACCGGCCGGACTGTAGTAGCCAGAATCCGTGGCGGTGGACTCCGGTAAAGTAGGAGATTCCTGAGACGGATGGTGCATCGTGAAGGAGCTCTGGAAGTCTGCAGTTTTCACTATCCTCCGGTCGAATACTCCAGTCATACTTCGAGAATGGAACGCGTGGGGTTCGAGAATGGAACGCGTGGGTTCTGTTTTATTTGATTATAGCGAAAAAGATATGCAGTCTGACTCCAAAAGTGGTGTGTGGAAAAAAACTACACTGGCATTGTGTTGAAAAAGGCTCTCAGGCCGTCGGGCTCTTGGTGAAGACTGCAGCCAGCCCCGCAGCAAAGACTTGGTTAAATCCTAAATACGCGCTCTTACGCACTGCAGGGAGGATCTGGTTCCATTGGCCAAGGACGCAACACAGACACAGCTACACCCAATTCAACTCAGCCAGCTTTCTTATAGAGGGGGGAAAACCACCCGGGCTATGAGGCGGCATTGTTGTGTTTTTATACGATCAATCAATGGGAGCAATTAAAGTGTTGGCCGTGTCATCGGTTTCCACGTTTTTCAGGAGGATGAATTAGAAGGGACAGAAACCTCATTTACCCCCAAAAAGGCCTGACCGCTTATTATGATTGTTTTCATTATTCTTTATTTATGCATTTTTTATTAAATCAGATTTATTCTATTATTTATTTTTACAGCCAAATAACCTCAAAATGACAGCAGATGTTTCAATCATCTCACATTAACACATAAATCAGAATAACTTATTATTTTCTATTTGAACAGTTACATAAAGCTAAAGCTGATGAAATATTCCAGCCCATTCCTTAAAATATACACATCTTAACAGTGTTAAATGTCCAATATATTTATCAGCTGATCCAATATATTTAATGTGCTATATAAAACATATTCCAACAACAGCTACCCCTCACACATAAGCAATTTTTCAAATCAATTCAAACTGCTCTTTTGATTGGCGTGTATAATAATAAATGCCAAAATTGACCAGCTTCCCCCCAACGGGATCATTAAAGATTCATCGTATCTTATCTCATCTTAAATCTTATGTGTTGCAGAGAATGCAAAATCAACTCTCAGCCCCTCAGTTTACTACACATTTAGTGGTGAACAGCGCCGACCAGTGGGCAAACTGGGAAACTGCACTCCGAGCTCAGGCCTATAGTGGCAAACCCATGTACATGTTGACAAAGAAAAATGGATGAGGAATTTGATCTCACCTTATTAGGCCACTAATAAAAAAATGAAGGGAAACATGCAATTAATAAAAATAAAAGCTTATTAAAACAAACTAAAATGAGCAAACCAATTCCTCCAAAAGGCTTTAGGGCATTATGTGCAGAGGATATAAATCACCAATACTAGATATATTGTATCCAGTACATACCGTATATTGCCAGTATAATTCACTGGATACATTGCACCCAATATCATATGCACAGTGCACAGAAGGAAGTAAGACTGCACTGAGCACAGCTGCACTCACTTTATATTTCAAAATACTTCTGCTGGTTTACAAAGCACTTAATGGTTTAGGGCCAACATACATTTCTGATCTCCGGTTATGATATGAACCATCCAGATCTCTCAGGTCATCTGGATCAGGTCTGCTTAGTGTCCCCAGAGTCAGAACTAAACATGCAGAAGCAGCGTTCAGTTTTTATGCACCAAATATCTGGAACAAGCTCCCAGAAACCAGCAGGACCAACTCCAACTCTGAGTTCTTTTAAATCAAAGCTTAACACGTTCCTGTTTGCTGCTGCTGCCTTTTATTAAACCAGATAATGATCTTATACTACACTAGAGCTTCTACTCTTGTGTGTTATACTCTATTTTAGCTTCTATCCTAGCATTTGTTTTTATTTTCTAATCTTTAATGCTTTTATAACCGTTTTAATTATGTCTTAATGTTATTTTGCACTTTGTCGCAATGTTTTTGAATGTTTATGTAAAGCACTTTGAATTGCCCTGAAATGTGCTATACAAATAAATCTGCCTTGCCTTGCCATTAAATAAACCTGTTTCTACTACTAATTATAGCCTATAAGGTTACACATAAGGCTTAATTACCCATTATTTTCTCTTTTCTTACTTCATTATTTATTCACAATTCAACATTGTTTTTGAAAATGTACCATTCAGCTCTTACCTGTGGAGGTGTCTTCACCTCAAGCCCGATGCTTGAGGCTGGACTTAATCACCTGTAGAATTAAAAACATAAAGTCTGTGTTTTTCTACTGCTTCAAGTAATCTCAACAAACTATTTGGCCTTGTTGAACCTTCTGCATTCATTGTTATGTCTTTCTTATATCAATAACTGAGCTAGCAAACAGGGCTAGGTGTTAGAAGTTTGTTTAAATATTTTCAAATTAGCTCACCTGTCTTTGTGACCCGGAAGTACTCTCCCACATCGAGGCCATTTCCTGTGACGTCTTTGCTCGTTTTTACAAGTTTTTACTAACTAGTTTTGTGTTTCACATTTTTTAAAACTATTCCAGTATTGTTAGCTTTCATGGCATATGATTATGTGTTTTGTTTTTTATCTCTAAAACTATCTTTTCTGTGGTTGTTTGATTTGAATTCGGGTCAAAAGGATGAGAGCGCGCGTAGCGTGCGTCTGACGTCACTGAAGAGTTAAACTAGCAAGATAGTTCCCCTCCGAATCACGTCAACGTAACACCAAAGTTGAAGCGTTTCACGCGGATGCCCCCTTCTATTTTTTATTATTTTTTTTTTTAATGAAAAGGTTTGTCAGTGTATCTAAACTGTAAATAATTTATACAAGAAACGTACATGTTATAATAGTTTTTTTTTACATAAGTGTCAAGCTTCAGTAGATGTCATGGATGCTAGCATTTTAACAACTCAAACTATTCCTTTAGCTCCTCCAGTGGCTCCCTGTGGATTTTTAAAAAAAATGAGTGGAAATGAATAACTGTTTTTTGTTTACATTTTAATGTTTACTTATCATTGTTGTAGGTCTATGGTACGACGAGTATTAGGGCCACATTGAGGAAAACAAATAAATCTGAGATTTCGAGAATAAAGTCATAGGTTTACGAGAAAATAAGTCGTAGTATTATGAGAATAAAGTCATAAGTAATAAAGTAGTAATTTGATGTGTTATTTTCTTTTTTTCTCGTAAAGTTATGACTTTATTCTCGTAATATTACAACTTTTTTCTCGTAATATTCTGACTTTAGTCTGTAAATCTCAGATGTTTTTTTCCTCAATGTGTCCCCTAATACTCCGCAGTACATTTGCACTTTGGCCCTCACTGCATTAGACTTACAACCACAACATTAAAAACCGAAACAAAACCAAGAAAACACATACAAATAATAACAATGACAAAAAGAAAGAATAAAGTTGAAAAAAAACCAGACATAACAAAAAAAATACGAGAGAAATAATACATTAAAACAACAAATAAGTTAATAGAAAATAAAAAAAAGTGGGGGAGAGGGAACGCAAATATATAGTAATATAAAATATAAAGATTTAGTTTTTGCCTAACAGCCTGAAAGTGACCAAAGCCGGAAGTAGAAGGGAGTGAACCATCTCGACCTGCATGGTTTCTTTTCTCTCGCTCGGCTCCCGTCGTGTGTGTGAGTGAGTGTGAGTGAGTGTGAGTGTGTGTTGGGGGGATGGGGCCGTGCCGAGGATGAGAGACTCCAAATATTTACCACTTGGCTAAACTAAAACATCTTTATATATTCCTTACTGAGCTTCATCCTCTCTCTCTTCGTACATGTAGATACTTCATCGATCAACGCATGAGTTTAGGTGGGATTTGGCCATAATTAAAGTGGAGTATCATCTGAACGTCCACGAACCAACAACACGCTTTAAAGAAAGTCCACAAAATGTATTCCTCTGCTGGAGGTAAGTGCTGCAGCTAACAGCTAACACTAGCATCCGGCTAACTGATGAAATTAACACACTAGTTGACTACATTTACATTTGCTTTAACACAGATTAGACTCCTGTTTTGTTTAGCTAACTAGTTATGAAGGAACTCAAATGTTTTTGATGAAGAAACATGTCGTCTAAGTGGAGGCTTTAGTAGCTTAGCTTAGCTTAGCAACAAGAAGCTGCTGTTAGCCAAGTTAGCTTCCATGGTTACCTCGTTTTCCATGAACTTGTTGTTAGTTAGTTAGCTTCCAGAGCTAATTTACACCAAGTGGGATCCCATATATATGTATTTTCCTTAATGTACCAGACAAATATAACCATTATGTGTTATGTGTGCAGTTTAAACACAAAGTGTACAGAGATAAAGCAACGTTTTAGAGGCCGACCATGCTATCTAATCTCATCTCCAATCTGAGCTATGCTTGGCTAACAGGACCACACTTCATTTTTTTTGTCATTTTTAGTGTAATGTTGGATTGTTTTTATACATTTCCGTCGATGGACTTTATGATAGTAAACATATAAAGGGTACAGGGGGATATGAAAGTTTGATTGAAGCTAGGTACAGTTACAGTAGCTTACAACAGTTGACAATTAAGACTAATTATGTTAGAGTACTATAGCATCTATATAAGGTTTCATTGGCTTTTCATCCTGAGGATCAGACATCTCAAAACAATAGCAACACTTTATTATATTTCTGACAATTAGACTAATTATATTAGATTACTATTACTATATTATTCTATACAAGGTTTCTTCTCTGTAATATTGGCTTGTCATCATGAGGTATCAGACATCTCAAACAATAGCAACACTATATTATATTTCTCTTAAATTTAGTAATAGTTTTAGGGTTTTTTTCAATGCTGCTGGAAGGATCTGTGTACTAAAATATCAATAATTAATAGCATCTATGTAAGGTTTCCTCTCTGTCATCCTGAGGATCAGACATCTCAAACAATATCAACACTATATGATATTTCTCTTAAATGTAGTAATAGTTTTAGGAATAGATTATATGAAGTTTGATTGAGGCTAGGTACAGTTACAGTAGCTTACAACAGTTTACTCTCATTAGACTAATTATGGTATAATACTATAGCATCTATACAAGGTTTCCTCTCTGTAATATTGGCTTGTCATCCTGAGGGATCAGACATCTCAAAAAATAGCAACACTATATGATATTTCTCTTAAATTTAGTAATAGTTTTAGGACTAGAGAATATTAAGTTTGATTGAGGCTAGGTACAGTTACAGTAGCTTACAACAGTTTACTCTCATTAGACTAATTATGGTATAATACTATAGCATCTATGTAAGGTTTCCTCTCTGTCATCCTGAGGATCAGACATCTCAAACAACAGCAACACTATATTATATTTCTCTTAAATTTAGTAATAGTTTTAGGGTTTGTTTTCTAGAATACTATAGCATCTATACAAGGTTTTCCTCTCTGTCTATCTATTGTCTATCTAATCTCATCTCCAATCTGAGCTACGCTTGGCTAACAGGACCACACTCATTTTTAGTGTCTTGTTGGATTGTTTTTATACATTTCCTGAAGCAATCAAATTGCTCTGTCGACGCACTTTATGATATTAAACACATAAAGGGTACACGAGAATATGAAGTTTGATTGAGGCTAGGTACAGTTACAGTAGCTTACAGCAGTTTACTCTCATTAGACAATTACACTAATTATGTTAGAATACTATAGCATCTATATAAGATTTCATTGGCTTTTCATCCTGAGGATCAGACATCTCAAACAATAGCAACACTTTATTATATTTCTCTTAAATTTAGTAATAGTTTTAGAGGGTTTGTTTTCTATGCTGCTGGAGGGATCTGTGTACTAAAATATGAATTGGTGTGTAGGATCAGGCTACGTCCTGGAAAAAAGGGTGGGCTTCAGCAGAGTTAGATAGCCAGCTTGCTTGATCCCTTCTGTGTGCACATTGATAAGAGTTTTGAAAAAGTCGCCCTTGATTGTGGACGATGGCGTTGCAGAAAACGATAAGAGAGCGAGACATACTGACATGAAGCAATGGAAATATGCAAGTAAAGATGAGTAGCACTCTGTACTTTGCCTCTTCTTGCCACATGCTATGCAAAGAAATTGTTCATATTAACTTGTTAAGCACTTAACCTATATTTCTATCACGTGTCAGGTGACTCAAATGTATGTTTTCACCTCTCCTATGTATTTAAGCGCAGTGTTTATCACATCAAGTGGATTTTTGAGCATTCATAACATGTTATTTTTGTCTTCTGTAGCCTCCGAGATGCAAGAGGGACCCCGTTCCTCTGGGTCAGCAAGCTCTGGTAAGCTTTTCCTACATTTGGGCTTTCAAGCCTTAAGCTGGGGACACACCAACCTGACATCGGAGAACTAGCGGCGACGAAGGCCACCTGTTGCGTCGCCTCACGTCGCCTTTGTTTTGGCCGTCAAATTGCACCCGAACACACCGCCACGACTACAACCGACGGCCAGTTAGCACGGACGTTATTCGCCTGTGTGAGAGGAAATAACTCTCTACACCGGAAGACCGAGGACGGCGGATATACAAGCTGTTGTTATGACTCACACATGAAACAAAACAGCCTTTGCCGACCATTTTCACACCACTCTCACTCATCGCTTAGCTTCATTCCAGATGTCGTTGTGAAAATATCCGTATATTGGAATGATCAGACTGGAATGACTGTACTCATTTGCTTGCTTTTCTCACATCCGTTTCTCTTCTCGTGCACTGATTAGTTTAAGCTGAACCGCCAATCAGAGTTATTTCTCTCACCGACGGGCACTGCCGCCAATTCAACATGCTGAATCGACCGAAAAACCTCCAAAGTGGGCAGACTAGAGCTGACGGTGCAGGACACACCGAAAAAACTGGGCCGTCGGACGCTCACCAACGGCCCCAAACTGGCCGACGTCCGACTGTCAGCTTGGTGTGTCAGGGCTTTTAAATTGACCCCAGCATTGGTCCAGTATAAGTGGAAACATCATGCTTTTTTATATCCTTCAAGCACCACAGTATGTACTCATCTGAAGTGTGAGTTAACCTTCTGACTGAATAAAGAAACTGTTCAGGAAAATGGGACACGTAATTTGGTGCTGTAGGTTAGACTCTAAAGAAAACAATGTCATTCCAGATAGTCAGTTTCCTCTAAATGCACCTCATCTTGTGCTCTGAATGGCAATGCACTATTACACACTGAAGGTTATTCAATAATAGCCACCATACAGTACGTTACTACGTTTTACGGATGTTTGAACGAACAGAGCTGGAGCACAAAGATAAGGCACGGAGGGGGATGAGACTCGTGGGCCCGGACAGTCTTACTGTAATACCTGAAGTTGCAGATATGGAACTTCTTGGTTCAGTCTGTCTCTACCATTGATGAAAGCTTAGTGAATCTTCTCCATGATAATACAAAGAATGGACAACACCTCAAAAACATCTGAACAGACTGGTTCTGATTTGGAGCTGGGAAGGTATAAATAGCTCGTTGAAGCCTCACAAGCTCAATGGTCACTAGAAGATATTAATCTGGAATATATACTAAAAGAATCATCTGCAAGCCAGAACAGTCAGTGAACTAAGCGGTGGTGTTAAATGAGGACTTGACTCTTAATATTTCTGAATCTTTAGAACAGCTAATAAAACTATGTATGTGTTGCAGATGTAAAAGGAGACTTGATTCTGTAACTGCATGCTCATGTGTCACATCAGAGACATATTCAGAAACTAATTTCCACCGATAAATTACAACTTTGACAGCTGCCATATTTCTTTTATCAAATGGGAAACAAAGACCAAGACTGCCCAGCAAGTGCTGTGTTTGTCCAACGGGATGTAGGAACGTTTCATGATAAGGTCTCACTAGAAAAGAGCACTTATACAGCTGTCATCAAATGAAAATTCATAGGTCATATATGGGTTTGACCCAATTGCTTGCTGAGTCATTTGGTCTATCGATGATGCCCTCCACCTAATTAAATGCCCTTTGAGCCTCACAATTACAAATTTGCTTTAGAAGACTAAACATTTACACCTCCAATATAATAACTTCTGCCAATTAAATCTGGGATGACCATTGCCTCTCTCTCTCTTTTTTAAATATTAAAAGTTATGGACTCTAGGGCTGCAACTAAAGATTATTTTCATTGTCAATTAACCTCTAGATTATTTTCTTGATTAATCGATTAGTATTTCGGTCTATAAAATGGCAGAAAATGGGAAAAAATGTTGATCAGTGTTTCCAAAAGCCCAAGATGACGTCCTCAAATGTCTTGTTTTGTCCACAACTCGGAAGATTTTCAGTTTACTGTCATAGAGGAGTAAAGAAAGCACAAAATATTTACGTTTAAGAAGCTGAAAACAGAGAATTTAGACTTTTTTTTTCTTACAAACTTACTCGTACCGATTAATGGATCATCAAAGTAGTTGGCGATTAATGTAATGGTTGACAACCAATTGATTAATTGTCACAGCTCTAATGCTATACTAAAATAATGTCTGTAAATTCCTCACGCATTCCTTTGGCAATGGTTTCTAGTGTTTTCTCATGCTGTGAAATGTGTTAACATCAAAAATATTTGTTAACTTTGGAGAACTGATCAAATTTTCCATTTTGATCAGTTGAGAAACACACAACACTTTTATCTGCAAGTGACATAATGCAGTTATTGATATGCAAAAAACATACTAATTGGACCTTTTTTAAGATCTTGGGACATATCTGATGTCTATATAACGTGATCCTAACTATGCAATTTGCCACTTTCCTCCACTTGACCCCCCTGTTTCAGACCCGCCATCCTCCCCAGTGCCAGAATATGTGTTCAAGCCACCATCGCGGCCGGACTTTGGCACCATGGGCAGGACAATCAAGCTCCAGGCCAACTTCTTTGAGATGGAAATCCCCAAACTGGAGGTCTACCATTACGACATCGACATCAAGCCTGAGAAATGTCCCAGGAGGGTCAACCGGTATGTATATGTGTTGTGTGTGTACTTAATCCGCATCCCTTGGCACGTGGCAGATCAGATGTTGGAATGTAATTTATTTGTTTCATTTTGTTCTCAGTGAAATAGTGGAGCACATGGTCCAGCACTTTAAAACACAAATCTTTGGTGATCGAAAGCCGGTGTACGACGGGAGGAAGAATCTCTACACTGCCATGCCCTTGCCCATAGGCAGAGACAAAGTACGTATTTCTCAGGACAACCTGCGATGATAAAATGAAACCTCAGTCTTAAAATGTCACAGCAGTGCCTCTATCTTTCTTATTTCTCTATCTACCACACAGGTGGAGCTTGAGGTAACCATTCCCGGTGAAGGCAAAGACCGCAGCTTCAAAGTTTCCATCAAGTGGGTGTCCTGCGTTAGCCTCCAAGCGCTGCACGAGGCACTATCAGGGCGGCTACCCAGCGTCCCCTTTGAGACCGTCCAAGCCTTGGATGTGGTCATGAGACATTTGCCCTCTATGAGGTGGGTTTTTTTTATTATTATTGAGCATTGATTCATATATGCAGGGTTTATTGTCCTTATACGATTTTGGTTTCTGGCATATTTGTCATAAAAATGTTATAAAAGCTTGGCCAACCTTATGTCTGTTGTTGTCAAATGACCACGGCGGAAGTTTTAGAACTAAATACAAATTGTTTTTTATGACTGACTGTTCTTTGTTTCAGGTATACGCCGGTGGGCCGCTCTTTCTTCACTCCCTCAGAGGGATGTTCGAACCCCCTCGGTGGCGGCAGAGAGGTGTGGTTCGGCTTCCACCAGTCTGTCAGGCCCTCCCTTTGGAAAATGATGCTCAACATCGACGGTAGCTTTCACGCCGATTTGTACACAAATTGTATGAAGTAAAAGTTGTCTCTGTGAATCTCACAATGTGTTTTGTTTCACAGTCTCTGCCACTGCATTCTACAAAGCCCAGCCTGTAATCGAGTTCATGTGCGAGGTCTTGGATTTCAAAAGCATTGAAGAACAACAGAAGCCCTTAACAGACTCGCAACGAGTGAAATTTACAAAGGAAATCAAAGGTTAGTAGAGCTCCTCAACTCACTTAGTAGAGGCTATTGAAGCCTTTGTTTAGACATTAATGCTGAAGGTTTTATTTTGGGTTATTTTCTTGGTGAAATGTATTTATAATAAGGGTGGGAATGTTAAGATTTGTTTCCATTTCTATTATCTATTGATAATTCAAATGTTATACCTGATTGGTGTTCATTGATTGATTGTTTATTCTAAAGTCTCTTGAGTTTTAATACTTGGACAATTTAAATATTTGTCACTTGTCCTGTAAGGAGTTCTGACCCATGTCTTTTGTCACAGGCCATTCAAAATTGGCTTTTTTTTTCTTCTTAGTTTTTGAGTATGTTTTTAAATTCTGTTATCCTTCATTCCAACATGATTCCACCTTCCAGGCCTGAAGGTGGAGATCACTCACTGTGGGCAGATGAAGAGGAAGTACAGAGTGTGCAACGTGACCAGAAGACCAGCCAGCCACCAAACGTAAGAAAGCTCCTCTATCTCATCTTTGTTCACATTATATTACTGTTAATTGTTCTGTTGTTGAAGTAATCTGCAGTCCATAGGATGTTATAATACTATAATGTACTACAAATGTGGACAGACTGGTGTAAAGTCACACTACTCTGTATTTTCCCCCACATACTGAGTGTTTAATTTGCTATTCATCTGGTTCTTTGTTTGCTCATCTCCATAAATTTGATCCATTGATCAGCTTAGAAGATGAGTCTTGTACAAGATGTTGTCTGATTTGTCGGATTAAAAAACTTAATTTTCTGGTGTATGCTTCCCCTCAGGTTCCCCCTGCAGCAGGAGAACGGCCAAACTATTGAATGCACAGTAGCACAGTACTTCAAAGACAAGTACAAGCTCATCCTGAGATACCCCCACCTACCGTGTCTCCAGGTGGGACAGGAGCAGAAGCACACCTACCTACCTCTAGAGGTAAGCACCACTAACCTCCTGCAATAATTTGCCTTTTTTTTAAAGGTTTCCCGATTCGTTAATGATATTCCCTTTAAACCTGTTTTGTTTCGTGTGTGTGTCCTGTCCAGGTGTGTAACATAGTGGCAGGACAGCGCTGCATCAAAAAGCTGACGGACAATCAGACCTCCACTATGATCCGTGCCACAGCCCGATCGGCACCAGACCGTCAGGACGAGATTAGTAAACTGGTAAGTCCTAGGGAGATAAATGTTTACTGAATGCAGTCGTGTCTCTGTCACGTACACAGTGGTCCAATAATCAGTCAGGACTCGGGGAGTCAAGAAACTTCAGCAGCAAAAGAAAAGACCACAAATTGTTGTGGTTTAAAAATGTATCAAGAGTCAGTGGCTGCGTGGCTTGTTTCTTGACTTGTCTTCAAAAATAGGCTTTAGTTGACTGTTTAGGTGAGATAAGAAGAAGTTTCTGCCCTTATAGCCAAGTTTGTCAGTTTGGTGCCAAGCACAGGCTCAGTGGTGTTTGCTGATTGGTTCCTGGAGTAGACGGTTCATGACGTTGGTCAGAATTGGCTGGTACCACAGCAACCTACCATATTTTTTAGTCATAATGGTCGAGCTGCAACAAAATTGTTTAGTGGTCAACTACTAAATAATTGCCAACTATTTAGATAATTGATTAATCGGTTTGAGTAATTTTTTAAGAAGGAAAAAAAGGCCAAATTCTCTGATACCAGCTTCTTAAATATGAATATTTTCTGGTTTCTGTACTCCTCTATGACAGTAAACTGAATATCTTTGAGTTGTGGACAAAACAAGACATTTGAGGACGTCATCTTAGGCTTTGGGAAACACTGATCAACATTTTTCACCATTTTCTGACATTTTATAGCCCAAACAACTAATCGATTAATCGAGACGATAATCAACGGATTAAGTGACAATAAAAATAATCTTTAGTTGCAGCCCCAAATAATAGTGTTGTAAACACGGTATACTGTATACTGCATGTAGATTCACACCAACACTGCTACAGAAACATATTGAAAGTTCTGCTTAGAAAGTTAAGGCTAATTTGAAATAAGGATTAGTGATATTCATTCATGCTTTTTAAATTAATGATTTTTGTGAGAAACTATCAACATGCAATTATTGCATTTGCCTTTATTTATCATGACTACATTTAAAGAAAAATCTTTACCGGAATCTTAACTCGGTTAAGTTTGCAGGAATTTAGAGGACATTCATATTTAATTCAACTGGTGTCTGTGTTTTTTTTTTTGTTGTTGTTTTTTAGATGAGAAGTGCCAACTTCAACACTGATCCTTACGTTCGCGAATTTGGAGTCATGGTGAGGGACGAGATGACAGAAGTGAATGGCCGCGTCCTCCAAGCACCTTCCATTCTGTATGGAGGCAGGGTAGGTTGGATGTTTTGGTAGTGGCCTATAGCTGCAAGTCAATTAATTAATTGGTATTAAGTTTTATTGGAATAACATCATGTTGTGTACAATGACGATTACTAATAAGGCTGCTATCTTTACATTTTGCAGAACAAAGCAATAGCCACACCAATCCAGGGAGTATGGGACATGAGGAACAAGCAGTTCCACACCGGCATTGAGATCAAAGTGTGGGCCATCGCCTGCTTTGCACCGCAGAGGCAGTGCACTGAACTCCTGCTCAAGTAAGTGACATGCATAGAATGCATGTCTTTCATGTCTTTCATGTCATTATTGTGTACATGTGCCTTTTGTTGGGTTTGATGGCAGGCAGCTCATGATTAACGGGCTGGTGGTAAAAAAGTTGCAAGCGTAATGTAGGGCCTGAAATGCACCTTTTTATAGAAGTGCACAAACACAAGGATGCATTGAGCCATGAGCTGGAGTTTCAAGTGTCGCAGTCAGAAACGGCACAAATCTGTCACACTTGATTTGTGCCTCTGTTGGGTCTGTATTGCCCCCCTGAGGACCGAAGTATTCTAGCTCTACGGGGGCGTAAGAGTGCATGTTGATTATGTACAGCTGTGCCATTCATTTGCAATGCCTTTTCTAGATTTCGTCATTTGTGTACTTATATAGGGTATGTCTCAAGCTTCATGTCGGTGTTTTATCTTGTAGGTCCCATTGTGTCTGGGTTTCATGATTTTCTTTTCAGATATATTGGGGTTCCTAATTTAAAGTTAAAGTTTCAAGAATTTCATGACTGGACTTGGTCTCTTTCTTGCTTTGATATTTGCCTGTCACTTGCCATTACTTTTTTTTGTCAACCTAATCTCCCTAAACGTCACTGAACTGTAAATAAACTGGTTCCTCATTTGTTTCAGAGCATTCACAGATCAGCTTAGGAAGATCTCTCGGGATGCAGGGATGCCCATCCAGGGTCAGCCCTGCTTCTGTAAATACGCCCAGGGAGCGGACAGCGTGGAGCCCATGTTCAGGCACCTAAAATACACCTACCAGGGCCTGCAGCTGGTGGTCGTCATCCTGCCAGGGAAGACGCCCGTCTACGGTGAGAGATCCAGTCACACAGTCTGCGATATTGTTGTTGTTGTTGTCATTTGGCGCTGCATGATTTATATTCCTGCAGCAGAGATAAGAGACATCCAGGATGTTGATATTTTAAGTGAAATCCTGACTTACAACAATACTCATATTCAACTTGATGCGAACTGCAAACTGAACATCTTGCTGATTCCACAGATTCAAGTTTTCCATCACTTATGGCTACTGACGATGATTATTTTGCTAGAGTTTAGGATCACAAGTATTTATCAATTTTTGGAGATAAGAACAACTTTCGTCGCAGGAAATCTGTCCTCTTAAAGCCAACTATTAATGTTATTTGACTTAATAATAATAATGGCATGACAGCATGCAATTAAGGTTGGACAGTTTTAGTTGTTAAAACAGAAGTGTCCTGCTAACTGACATCACAAACTCCAGCGGCAAGGCATTGCTTAAAGCAAACACTTTTCCAAATCTGTTAAGATTTATGTGATTAGAGTGAGTTTTATTTGAAGCTCTGGTGCATCTAAACATGCCTGCTGAGCATGTTTTACTGCTTCTATTTCTGCTTTAGGGAATAACCACAAGGAATTACAGACCAAAATAAAGCTTTGCTTCCCAACTCACTCACTGTCATTTCAACATCAGTAATCCCATCCTAAAGGATTTACCCCTAAATAGAAAACACACCTAAGGTTGCCAGTGTGGTGGACCAAACCATCCAGCCCCAAATGGCTGTGATTGGTCTTAATGTGATTCACCAGAGCAGGAACTCAAAATATCAGTATTATAAGATCGTGTTTAATTAACTGATACTGAACCCCCTTATCCTCCTTGTCCTGATGTGCGTTGCAGCTGAGGTGAAGCGTGTTGGGGACACGGTACTCGGCATGGCCACGCAGTGTGTGCAGGTGAAGAATGTTCAAAAGACGACACCTCAGACCCTCTCCAACCTCTGTCTGAAGATCAACGTCAAGCTGGGCGGCGTCAATAACATCCTCCTGCCGCAGGGCCGGTTAGTGAAGATACTAATGATGAAATCCTGAAAACGAATCAACGTGTATATCTTTGAAATGTGACACCTTATCAACTCTTATCCAAATTGTGAAAAATATCTTTTGTGTGTGTGTGTGCTGATTTTCACCTGTCTGCATTGTTGTTCCAGGCCGTTGGTCTTCCAGCAGCCTGTGATCTTCCTTGGTGCAGATGTGACTCATCCGCCTGCAGGAGATGGAAAAAAGCCTTCTATCGCTGCTGTAAGTAACACCACATCACACATCACAGAGATAAATGGGATGTAATGCAAGTGCCAACATCTCTGCAGCTCTTAATCTTCTTTCAACTCCTTTTTTTTTTTTGGTTTTATGGCGGGGACATTTATTGTACAGCTGCTCCCAGCCATCCCATAAGTCAATCCTTTCATTTAATACTAAATGATGTTTCCTTTTCAGGTCGTTGGTAGCATGGATGCCCATCCCAGCAGATACTGTGCCACAGTACGGGTGCAGCAGCACCGTCAGGACATCATCCAGGACCTGGCCACCATGGTGAGGGAGCTGCTCATCCAGTTCTACAAGTCCACCCGATTCAAGCCCACCAGAATCATCTACTACCGCGACGGCATCTCTGAGGGCCAGTTCAACCAGGTGATACACATATCAGGGATGATGCAGTATCAGAACATATAGACAAGTCTGTTCAGGCACTAGTGTTTAACAGAGCTTAGTTCATTCTCGTGTTTGTGTCAGTGTAACATTTTGCACATTTTTTATTTGGCAGATTTTCTCATTATTTGTGCAACTTGTCATCTGTTAATCTTTAATACCTTTTGAGATGCAGGTCCTTCAACACGAGCTGCTGGCGATCCGGGAAGCCTGCATCAAACTAGAGAAGGACTACCAGCCTGGCATCACCTTCGTGGTCGTGCAGAAGAGACACCACACGAGACTGTTCTGTATGGACAGAAACGAGAGGGTCAGTATTGTGTTGTTGGCAGGGGGTGGGGATTTTTGTAACCAACTTAACTAAAACGAAAGAGAGCACAGAAGTTTGAGACCAAAATGATGCAACTTCTTTTGTTACTTGCTTCTAAAAGTGACTCAGCAGTAGAAAAAGATGTTTGGCCTGCACAGATGGCACCAAGCCAGCTTCCACAGGTGTTGGTGTACTCTGTCACGCTATGTCTCTATATTAGGAACATTAGGTAATCCTCAGTGATTTGGTGACACTAACACGACACTGGCATTTAAACCCCTACTTGGAAATGGCATTCCCATATCTGGAAATTGACTGTTGTGCATAGATCAACATTCTTATGTGTAAGGGAACCATCTTAACTCACTGTTGCGTTTTTGTGTGTATCTGTACAGGTCGGGAAGAGTGGCAACATTCCTGCAGGCACCACAGTGGACACCAAAATTACTCACCCTTCAGAATTTGACTTCTACCTTTGCAGTCATGCTGGCATTCAGGTAAGAACTGAAGATCAACTGTTATTAAACTAAAAAGTTAAACTGTGCCTGTGAAGTATTTTAGAAAAAGGAATTAAACTTTAGGGATGAAAAACAAATGGATCATTAGCCAATAACACAATAAGACTGTTGATTGTGTAGACAGTGTTTCATCTCGTGGACACAAAAGCAAAACACCTGTCTTCCATGGTCACGCTCCTTGCAGGGTACCAGCAGGCCGTCTCATTACCACGTGCTCTGGGACGACAACCACTTCTCTTCAGATGAACTGCAGGTCCTCACCTATCAGCTTTGCCACACCTACGTGCGCTGCACCCGGTCAGTTTCCATCCCAGCACCAGCTTACTACGCCCATTTGGTGGCTTTCCGGGCTCGATATCACTTGGTGGACAAAGAGCATGACAGGTAAGGACTGGAAAAGGAAAAGAATGGAGCTAAAGGCTGGCCGATAATTCAAAATGATAATTTATCATCCTTCAATGGAATTGTATGGTGATTAAATCATATATGGACATATTGTGATACACAATTATGTTGTCTAAATTGATAATAACAGGCACATACTAACTCAAATTTCTTTCTGCTTATGGGAATACCCTAGTGTAGTTAAATCAAAACTATTATGTCAATCTGATTTCTCTGTATTTGTGTGCTCAAAAATAAATGAAAAAATTAATCTAAATAAATAAATGGCATTAAATGTAGCAAAAATAATATTACAAATAAATGTAGACATTAATTAATTGATAAAATGTGACATACATTGATTTTTCCAATTTTAATTTGCTTCTTTATGTATTATGTTTGTATTAATTCACCTAATTTATTGTTATGTTTAATTTTCCTTTTATTTATTTATGTATTAATTTTCTAATTTATTTATTTTTGCATTTATTTTTCATTTATTCATTGATTTAAATACATACTTTTTATTTGTCAAGTATTTAATTCATGCAGGAGTATACAAAGTAGGCTTTAATATGTGGTTATTTATTGAGTAATCAGAAAACATGCAATATATCGTGTCATATATCGTTATGGAGATATTAAATGACCTATATCAAGATAGAAGATTTTGGCCATATTGCCCAGCCCCTGCATTTGCCACACGTTTTGAACAGCTTTGACTACATGTAATCTGGTAAATCAAACCTACTGAAATGTTCATGAGAAACCTAAACTGTTTTTAAACTTCTGTATTTTTTTGCTCTTTCAGTGCTGAGGGCAGTCACACATCAGGCCAGAGCAACGGGCGCGACCAACAGGCCTTGGCCAAGGCCGTGCAGATCCACCAGGACACCCTGCGCACCATGTACTTTGCCTGAGAGCAACACAACCCCAGGTTGGGGTGGGTGAGACCCCACTGATGGAACACACTACGGTCAGCTGTAGATAGCGTCACAGTGGTTTCACATAGTGATCTCCCTACCTAACAGACCTGTCAGTTACATACACGTCTACAATTGTACTTCAGCCCCCCTGACCCACCCAAATCAAGCCAGCTATTAGACTGTAAGATGCAAAAGAATCCCTCTTTCTTGGGGTTTGCGCTGGAAGAGGATTTACTTACATGTTGTACATTAGTGTGTGTTTGTATTTGTTGTAGGGGAACATGTTGCAAAAGTATGAAAGGAAAAGTTTGTACACTGATAGAAGACATTTCTAAACTAGTGGGGGCAGTATCATTACACATCGGGATGATTTCTAATTTAGAAGAAGCCGTTTACCCTCCTTCTCCTGTCTCTATTGTTCGTTAGGGTATTGGTGCTTGAAAGGAGAAGGATCAAATTCACCTAAAGATAAAGATAAGAGGGGCTGTTCACTGTTTATAATATGCCTAAAGATTTGCTCCTCTGACAAACGTTATTTATCAGCCAATCAAAGCAAAGTGCACTGACCAGAATGGGTACTTCAATCAGGACAAAAGTACTTAATATATTGAGGGTTGTGTGTGATTATTCACATAGGTGATGAAAAGTGCCATTCGAGACCACCTTTCTGTTGTCATTTCTGTGTAAAGCTATGAATTATTAGGCCCACACCTGCTTGGGTCTTCAGTATTTGTCTTCGATTGACACTGAATGACCATTTTATGCCAAATCTGGTGACAATTTACTAAAAAAGGTTTCTTTGCATCGGATTTGTTATCAACCCTTGAACCGACACTTAGATTATTCTAGATGAGGGCTTTTAGTTCAGATAGAGATTGAAAGAACAGCAATTTGTACCCTTCTCTTGTTAGCCTGAACTGATTCTCCAGTAAATCCCCCGTTCCCATGCCCGAGACATAGCAGAGTTGGGACCGGTTCCCAACAAGGACACCTTTTTAAATGTAGTCTGAGCCGTGTTGATACGAGACACATGATTTAGAAATCAACATAGAGGGGAACTCCATGAAACCCTTTTTTTTTTTTTTTTTTTTTTTTTGTTCCCGTCTGTTTTTATAGTCTAATTTAATTTCAATCAGTTTTGTAATGAATATGCATGTAGCTGACTCATGTTTTAGGCATTTGTGATAATGTTTATTTCTTCCTTTTTACACATTAACCCTATGTTTTAATGTATATAGCAGCAGGATAGTGTTTTCTGCAGAGTCTTTTGTCAGAGCGGGATATTTGTGTGGCGTCTCGATATCCAGGCATTCGGTACAGTAGAGTGAAAGCTGCAACATTTTAGATTTGAAATTCCCTTAAAAAAAAAAAAACAACAACTAGTGTTTGCTCCGTGAATTGGGGAGCAGTCGTCGCACAAAAGCTTGGGTTTTATGCAAATGACTTTTTGTGAGTCTTTATACTATATAGTAATGTTGGTAATAAGGTATATTTTGAATAAGCTTTCAGTTGAGGCTGCTGAAAATATTATAGAGATTTTTTTTAAATGACTGGCCCACATGTAGTCTAAATTAACACTGTCTATTTGTATACAGATTTTAAATATTCTCTTTGCCTTCTGAGACTGTTACAAGTCTTACTAATAATTCTAGACATTTCCTAACATCCCACCTACGTTGTACTACTAAGTTTAAGCTGGCGAATGTTCTCGTAGTCTTGATTGGAGGTGAGTAGTCTATATTTTCTAACTATGCATCATTTTTAACCAAGAGATTTAGCAGTGGGGGTATCTCACATGAATTTGGGTCATTTATAGAGGTAGATATAATCAGGGCTTTTTTTTTTTGTTTTCTTTTTGTTTATTGTTGTTTTTTTTTTTAGCATGTTGCATTTAGTAGCGTTTCTTAGTGCTTATCAGCATCTTCATGCCTTTCTAAACGGGATGAAGTATTTGTGGTCATTTGTAACATTGTAGATTTTATAGCCTGAAAAAATTGGTGTATCCTTTGTAAAACACACACTTCTTCACGTCTTTCTTAGCCAAACAAGATTACAAAACTTTTACATGATTAATATTCAAAAAGACACGGAAGCACAAAAAAAGAGGACATCTTGATTCTAGGTGCTAGAAGTTTTCACTGTAAACCACCTTAAATCCTCACTGGACTGGTCAACGAGGCTTTTTATGCTAAAAAAAAAAAAAAATCATCGTTTTGAGGGTCTTTTCTCTCCCTTTGAACGACCTCTCTGTGTTTTACCCTTTTTACTCATTACCTGTAAAGCAACTAGAAAATCCGACTGACTGTGTTTGTGGGGCATTCTGAAAAATCATGTACTTGATATTTACTGTTATGATGTCAATATTGTTCTTATCGGTGCTGGTCTCACAACATGTAAATTTGGATGCACTTTTGATAGCAGGACGTCGGTGTGACTTCTATAGATGGGTGTTCCTCGGATCGAAGCGGGAGGCTCGGCCATATTGCGTGACACTGGTGTAATTGTATGGAAATGGCCGTGTGTTCTACCTCTTGTTACCTGTTTAAAGTGTTATGGTAACATCACACTGCTGGCCATTTCTGTATAATTACCCCTGCTATCTATCTAATTGGCATTGTTTGAGTCTTGCATTGACAGTAGAGGTTTAAAACGCTTGGTGTGCATGACGGTGGTGAACGCGCTTTCTCAGTTTATGTGATATTTTAATTCATATTTTACTCAAACTGATAAGAGAGAATGTGGTTGTTTTTGTTTTTTCTTTTTCTTTTTAGGGGTTTTGAGCGTTGAGCTGTACGACCAAATTCTTGAAGTGTGTTTGTATTCACACACAGCTTTCCCTTCTTTCTTTCCTTTTTTATTCTATGCACCAGTGAAATGACAGACTTTGTTCGGACACCTTGATTTTCCAGCTGATTTAGTACAACAACAAATGCAAAGCCCATGTCAGCTATGATCATTTCGTATCCTTGAGTTGGAGAAATTGTAAATGTACCCTAGTGGGGTGCTGTTAGTCAGACTGTTAAAAGTTGCTTGCAAACTAAAAAAAATAATACTAAGAGAACAACCTCTATCCATGTGGAAATCATAGACTGTATATAAAGATGGACGACGCGTCTCTACTTCCTCCCAATGTACAGAAGTGAAGCAAAAATAGCCCGGATACTGGAGCTGCCATCTTGAGAATCGCGAGCTTGACGTCTCGACCCCCTTTTTTATACCATCAAATAACTAATTAAATCAAAATGATCAGAAAAATGAACATACATCAGTGTGATAACAATTACCTAAAATGACAGAACCCATCTTTGGGGAAAAATTTGGCCCATGTCCCATCCGCTAACATGGTGTGGGCAGGGTTTATGATCTATACTGCAGCCAACCACCAGGGGGCGATCAAGATGTTTTAGCTTCACTTTTGGAGAGCTGTCATGTCGTCCATCTTTATATAAAGTCTAGTGGAAAATATGCCTGTTAGGTATGTGATTCAGGAAGGCCTTTGATCAGTTAAACTTCATTATGAACATTATGTGTAATTTGTAATGAAATGCCATCATGCATTGAAATCTTTCAATTACAAGTGTGATCTGGCGTTGTGTTTTACGGAGCCTGATGGCGGTGGAGCCCAGTTGGAAATGTGAATGTCATATTGTGTGGAAAGTGGGGAAAGTGTCCTAAATGATAAGTGTGTTGAAATTCAGAGCATCATGTTTTCTTGTTGAGAGATGGCTTTGTACTTGTTGTTACTGCTCCTTCTCGTACTTTACATTACCTATACCAGCACCTTAAAATAGCAGATCAGAACGGCATTGCTTTTTTTCCTGGAGATAAAACTCAAAAACATTTGACAATGTTGTTTTTGCACTAAACAAGAATGGACTTTTTGTAGCTGTTGCAGCATTAAGAGTATTTATCAGGTGGCAGCTCGGCAGTCTTTTAATTTAGAAAGCAGCAGTTGGCGTCGGTGGCTTTTTCAAGAGGCACGGTCAACAAGCTCGAGAGCCTCAGTGTGCGCGCTTGCCATTCAGAAAGCCACGCCTGCTGATCAAGAGGGGTTCTACCTAGCTAAACCAGCATTCAGCTTGTCATCTTTTGAGAAATATGCCTTTTTAAATGTTAACAAAAGAGTGAAATTTAGTCGCGTGGGAGGGTTGCCTTTGTACAGCGATGTGGGAGAAAGGTGCTTTATGCAAAACAAACTGACAGGTGTTGATAAAATATGGACAATAAGATTTCTGTAGAGGTGTGGATGCCAAAGTGCTGATTGTAGGAATGTTGTCCTCATTTAAGACTGCATAATGTAAGGCCTCTTTATGCGTCAGACACCACAAGACTATACATATCAAGATTCAGAAGAGGCTTTTCCTTTTTATGTAAATCTGCTTGATCATCATGAGCTAAATCAAGACTGTGTATGGAACAAACAAATGATACACCAGCCTGGAAGAATGTGGCGCTACTTTCTAAGTTTAATAGTGCCCATTGAGGTGCTTGGTCAGTTAGACATTAAAAAAACACCTGTATTGGTAACCCTAATGACATTACTTCACCTCGCTTTGGCTGTTTTCCGTATCTTTCCGAGTGTCCAAAGCTAGGACAACGCAGCTTGTAGAAATGGCTGGTTTGTAAACTAAATGATAGGGCTGCACGATTATGGCCAAAATGATAACCACAATTATTTTGTATTAATGTTGAGATCAGTTATTTATCACAATTCATGGAATTTAGGGACAAAATATTTTTATTGCATTGTCATATTTAAATAAACAGGCTTTCACTTCCATGTTGTGCTGCATTCCTGCTAATGTACAAATCGTTGCATCAAAATAAGAGTTAAAATAAGGTTCTTCTTCACCAGAATTCAGTGCATTTTTCGCTTTGACGAGCAAAACTTGTAATATAAAGTATATATGCTCTTCTACTCTGTACTGCAGAGAAGGCTGCGCGTGCAGCGGCATGAAAGCTCCCCAAAAGTGAAGCCAACACATCTGGATCACCCCCTGGTGGCTGTCTGTTAGTTTAGGAAGCGCTTTGTTTGACATGCAGCAGTTTTCTGAGCGAACTCGCATTTTGAACGTCAATATCGCAGTCGATCATGTTCATTTAATTGCGGGAAGCCAAAATCGTGATTTTAATATTTGATTAATTGTGCAGCCCTACTAAATGGCATATCATCATAAGCTAATTTAATTGATCAGTTAATTTTATTTTCTCTATACCAGTATGTTTAAATGTAGGGTTGAAAGAGGCTCAGATAAAAATTCCTCTAAGTGTAACGATCAGCCTGTTTACCTTTTTGTTTTAATGGAATAAAATAAAGCCTGACTTCCAATGAAGCAACAACTTATACACCCATTTATTCCAAACCGTGACCCTCTGTATAGTAACGCTTCTCCTCTCTGCCTCTCATCCGTCTCTTGTAGAGAAACTATTGCTGACATAAAGAAACCTCTTGTAGAGTAGAACCTATTTTCCTAGCTCCAAATAATAACAATGAATGTACTTAGAGCCTGCGTGGTTTGTAATATTGTATAGGCTATCCATCCAGTACATTTATACTCATGTTTGCTCCTTGTGTACAGCCTTTTTCTTTTTGGTGTTTTGTTTTTTTTTTCTCTTATGTATAGGTTTTAATAATTGCAGAAAGTATTATGTTTTTCTTCTATAATATTTCATTGATTTTAGATATCGCCCACATCACAGCTGATATCATTATGATTAACAGGAGGTATACAAGGCTACAGTTTTCTTTCTCTGGTTGTTTGCTACTGTAGCTTTTAGGAGACAAACGTTTCACACTGTTGCAGTCATCTTTTCTGTTTCTGGCGTCATGCTCGTGTGAGGTGCTGTAACATAAGAGCGGTGTGTGTGTGTGTGTGTGTGCGTGTGTGTGTGTGTATATATATATATATGATGGTTGCTTTGGTGTGTGATCTTGTTTGCCGTTAGATTTTTGGCTTCTGCTTTTAAGCCCTCCGGCCTGATAATTCCTGTCCTGTAAAATCCCCCCAGAGTTCAGCTCACTAACCCATTAGTGCAGTGCCACTTGAAAGCAAAGAAGGTTTTTTGTTTGAGTGTCGCTTGTGTTCCTCACTTTTAGTGATTGTATCGCTACACAGATGTATTTCCGGATTTTAAAAAAATACCGTTTATGATTTACGGGGCACTCGGCTGGCTTCAGCAAGCATAATTTTCCTCTTCCTCTTCCTAGATGAACCTTTCTGAAGCATCAATTTGTCCTTTACAGACGGTCTTATGCCAATTACCGGTAGCCATGTGACACTGGTGTGGTGTCCACAAGGTCTTTGCAGTTAAAGTTGGCCTATTTTATTGTTTTAAGCTACAAGTCTGAATTATTGAGCACAAATTCAAATGGGGTACTGGCCGACCTGAGGAAAGAACCATTACGCCTCATGTCCACTGGATGCAGCTACGTCGCATTTTGGTTGTCATGTCTGGCCACTAAGACCGGTTTCAGTGTTCCCTGGAGGCGATTAAGAAGTGTCTTGAAGCATCTTCAAACTAATCTGTATAAACAGATTCAGCATGTAGAATTTGGAGGCAACAGGACAACATTTTGGTATCTGAAGCATTCTGGTTCCCATTTGTAGTCCGAGTAGTATTGACCAATCACGTTGGAGCAAACTTTGGTTGAACGCAGGTAAACAGTCCGTGTGGAGAGCAAAAGAGGCGTTGGCCGAAATGCAATCTCTGAACCCACCGGCTATTCTCTGACGATGATTTAGCTTTTTATTGGTTTAAAATTTGCTTGTAAGCTGGCTACTTGTGAAACAATTCCATCGTCAGAAGTACACATCGTCTCAACTCCAGTCTCGCATCTCAAGTTGCTTATCGGACTGTAAACAATGAGCAGCACACGGAAAAGGAAGTCTTGGTCTGCATATCTGCTGGCTACACCAGAACTTCAGAAATACAACCACTTGCCCCCAGAGGTTTATCTGTCATCAGACTTGAAGCCAATGGGTTTCGAGATTGGGTTCGAGCAGTCCTTCAGCAGCCACATTTCCATTGTTGTTCACCCAACATTTTTAGCCACGCTAGAGCACAGATAGCAATAGTTGTAGACTATTGTTTATGTGTTAGTAACATATTGAAAATAAATTTGCAGCTCATTTATGATTTCATTGTGGTAACAAATACTTAGATTACCGAACACATATTGCCATCTTATCCTTACTTTGTATCTGTAAGTTGTCAATTCCTGACAATTGTCAATAAATATTGGCATGTATGTACATTCACGAGTGAATTTCAAGCTTCAGAGACGGCCAACACTTTAGGATAGAATAGTAGAAAGTCCGGCACAAGTGAAAATGGGAACCGATAATCTGTGGCAGCCGCGACTGAGCCAGAATGCGTTGTAGCTGCGTCTGGTGGACATTTGGGGTTAGGCTTGGGGCCTTAGTAAATCTGACCTTAGAACTGTTACCGAGCGTCACTAATCCAAACCAATGCCATCCAGCTGATCTATATGTATCCAATCATGCAAGACTCATGTGGGTATTTTTGTATTTTCAAAGCATTTCTAGTCTTCAGAATGACTTGGCTTTTTATTTAGAAACTTGGAAAAAAACTACCTCAGAGCAGTGTCAGGTGCTAGCTAATATTAGCCCTCATTTATAATAATGGTAACAAAAATCAAAAAATTGTTGTGACCAAACCAATACAAGCCAATATCGTGTGAGAGCACTGCTCTTTTCTTGAACCTTAATAAATGGAAAACCAAGTTATCATGTAGGACTGGTTGGTTGCTTTAGTTGGTTACATTTTAGGGGACCAAATTTTTATAATTGGGAGTCATTGTTTCACGCGAGTCCTTCATTTTTCAAAAAGTTAGCGACAAAAACAACCCAGCACAACGTAGGACTCATGATGAAGTAATCATGGATCATTGTCGACAAATGTGCCATCATAAAGTAATTGTTATTCACTATGCCGACGATGTGTTGCTATTCCAGCAAAAATGTTGGCGAGATTGAGGAATGTTTGTAGTGGCGGTGAAGGTTTGTTGGAAAGATGTATGTACAGCAATAATGTTGGTGTGTGGGCTGTGGATTGCTGGTAATTAGTTTGTCTTTACACCAGTCTGTCCTGTTTACGCAGGTCAAGGCAACGCTCAATAAACATTTTTGACTTTTAGTTAACAGGACAATAGTTTGCAGAATAATTTGTCTCAATATTTGGAACCAGCTTTTTCTGTTTCGGTTTTACCAGAATGTTAAAATATTATGGTTTCATAATGGATAGAGCCACTCCACGTGATCAAATGCCTACATTTCTCTGCCGTGTTAACCCAGTACTGCAATAAAATTGGGGCAGATGTCCCTATCTCCTACTCAGTTCATCTCCGCTTCTCCTACGATTAGCCAGCCATTTTTGTTAAGGGTATAAAATGTAGTTTTTGCATGCGACAACTTACAAAGGGAATATACACATTTGAACATACTTTACAGTGTAGCAAAACATTGTAAACGTCAACGAAAGGTACATAATGATGAGGCTGTGTGGCAGTTAACTACAGATTGTTGTAATTTAGTCTAAACTGAAAACATCCAGCGTGTTTGTAGTCGTTTTTATGTGTGCCTTTTGTCGGATCTCTCTCTTCTCCATCTGCCCCAACATTGGGTTTGTGAGTCCTTTTCAACATGACAAAGATCTGCTGCGCCACATATAAAAAATAATTTCCATTTTAATTATCATGCAACCTTACGTGTAGATGCTGCATAGAACGATCAGTATTTGTGTTTTGCACTTTCAAAAGCAGTCTCAAAAAGAAAATCGCCCACTTGAGGTTGGGCAGAAAGTAAAAAAGAAATAACTGACGAGGTATTTTATGCTATCAATAGGAATTATAAGGAATAATATGACTTTGAAGAGCTTTTCTAAAAAGGTTGATATATCTATATATATTCATGAAGTACCTCATAAGCCTGATATATGCTGCATTGACTTTTTTTTCTGTAGTGTACTTCATATTGTCCAATAAAATTTTAATTTTCCCCTTTTTGGGAGGTTTGAATGTCACTTCAGGCTGTGCACACGCCACAACCGGTAAATCTGATAGTTATGTCGTAACAAAAGAGTACGTTACACCTTGTGGCCAAATGATAATGTGTCATTTATGCAATTTCTGCGCAAATCTCATCGGAATATTTCTCTCTGTCTTTTTTTGTTTTTTTGCATATTCTCTGTGTCTGTGTAGCCAAAAAAGAAATATCGGGTTTAGTTGACGAAGCTCTGTGGTATGACACGACTGTTGACTCAGGTATTGTCGTGAAAGGGCTGTATCTGCTTACTGTGTCCCTGTCCCTGTCCCCTCCCCCTCCTGCACCTTTGTCTTAAAATAGCCTTAGATCTACACGTGAGGTTTCCTATTTGGCCTTAAGAGTTGAACAAATTATGCACTACAATTTCACAGACTTGACAGAGAGCTCAATTCCCGTTCAGACACGTTTCTTGAAGAGTTCACGTCGCCGTCGTTGCCGTGTTATCTACCTCCTATGAATGTAGGGGCTGTCCTGGAGTTGTAGTCGACTCATTTAAAGGAAAACAGACAATCATCTGTAGTTTCTTCAAAAAAATATATAAAATATATTCCCCTATTCATTCATACATAGAACTGATTCCAGGACACTCCAGTTTTCTTGATGTTTTTTTTTCCCTCTTTGGCCATTTTCATTTTATACATTGTGCTTTTTTTTTCATTGTTAAGCCATGATGGAGAAGCAAAGTGACCAAAGTCTCTTGGCAAAGGCAGCCCTGCACAGCTGTGTGAATTCAAACCTCCCTTCATTTGTGTCATTTTTAAACTCAGTTTTGAGTTGTTGTTTATTTTCTTCTCTTTCTCTCTCTCTCTTCTCCCTTATTTAAACCACGACATGCCAAAACTGAATTTGCTGTCATTCCTGTTCTGGTGAGGGTCTTTATGTTGCTGATTTTAATTTGTTCACATCCACTGCTAAGCTCCTCGTTTCTTGTTGTTGTAAAAGGTGTAAGCTTTTTGATTTCTATTTTACATTTCCTTATTTTTGTTAACAATTTATGCTTACAGAACACAAGATATGCTGTAAACCCTGTTAGGACATAATGTGAATACGTATCACTTAATATAGTTCACTCTTTGGCTTGACTGTAAGTTGCGTTAATTAATAAAAATGTTTAAAAAAAAGTTTTCTTGTGACTTTTCTGTGTTCAGATTGAATCACTGTACGATTCATAATTGAAATTGTTTGCACAATAGGCCTTTTATTACAGCAGACATTTTGACTTTGTCATTGAAGGAACAGGTGTCAGTAATCACATTAACGATGACTGCTCTATTCAAATGCCTGAAAAATATTGGGAGAAAAAATTTGAAAAAAAAAGTTTGAAAACTGTTGGAAAAAAAAATGTTGGAAAAAAGTCTAAACAATGTCTGAAAAAGGTAAAAAAGAAAAAGTATGAAAAACGTCCCAAGAAAAGTCTGAAAAATGTCTGAATGGTGGAAAAAATAAGTCTGAAAAAATGTCCGTTGAAAAAAATGTCTGAAAAATGTCCCAAAAAAAAGTCTGAAAAAAGCTGGGAAAAAAGTCTGAAAAATGTTGGAAAACAAAAGTCTAAACAATGTCTGAAAAAATGTGCCAAGAAAAGTCTGAAAAAAGAGATCTGAAAAATGTCTGAAAAAAAGATCTGAAAAATGTCCGAAAAAAAGTCTGAAAAATAAGTCTGAAAAAAAAATCTGAAAAATAAAATCTGAAAAAAGTCTGAAAATAAGATCTAAAAAAAGTCTGAAAAAAGATCTTA
>CAKAOI010028579.1:0-16367 GCA_916701655.1 Sebastiscus albofasciatus
TGGATAACCACACGACCTGCAGCAGCCAATCAGATCCCTCCTGAGTGTGTTGACATGGTGACAGAGGTCAGAGGGTTCACCAACCCACAGAAGGAGGAGTACTTCAGGAAGAGATTCAGAGAGGAGGAGCAGGCCGGCAGAATCATCTCCCACATCAAGACATCACAAAGCCTCCACATCATGTGCCACATCCCGGTCTTCTGCTGGATCTCTGCTTCAGTTCTAGACCATGTGTTGAGAGCAGGTGAGAATATGGAGTTACCCAAGACCCTGACTGAGATGTACATCCACTTCCTGGTGGTTCAGTCCAAAGTAGGGAATGTCAAGTATCGTGGAGGAGCTGAGACAGATCCACTCTGGAAGACCGAGACCAGCAAGATCATCATGTCTCTGGGAAAACTGGCTTTTGAGCAGCTGCAGAAAGGCAACCTGATCTTCTATGAGTCCGACCTGACAGAGTGTGGCATCGAGATCAGGGCAGCCTCAGTCTACTCAGGAGTCTTCACACAGATCTTTAAAGAGGAGAGAGGACTGTATCAGGACAAGGTGTTCTGCTTTGTCCATCTGAGTATTTAGGAGTTTCTAGCTGCTCTGTATGTCTTTGTGACATTCATCAACACTGGTGTCAACCTGCTGTCAGAACCACAATCAACATCCTGGTGGTGGCGTAAGCTATTAACATTCATATCAACTGAAAAGCCAATGTTCCAGTGTGCTGTGGACAAGACCATACAGAGTCCAAATGGACATCTGGACTTGTTCCTCCGCTTCCTCCTGGGTCTCTCACTGGAGACCAATCAAACTCTTCTACGAGGTCTGTTGAAACAGAAAGGATGGGGCGAATATACCAATCACGAGACAGTGCAGTACATCAAGGAAAAGATCCGGGAGAATCCATGTCCAGAGAGGTGCATCAACCTGTTCCACTGTCTGAATGAGCTCAATGACCATTCTCTAGTGGAGGAGATACAGCAGTATCTGAGTGCAGGAAGTCTCTCCACAGACAAACTCTCTCCGGCTCAGTGGTCAGCTCTGGTCTTCATCTTACTGTCATCAGAAAAAGCCGTGGACGTGTTTGACTTGAGGAAGTACTCTGCTTCAGAGGAAGGTCTCCTGAGGCTGCTGCCCGTGGTCCACGTCTCCAAAATAGCTCTGTAAGAGCACTGCTAACCAAATATAGTAGATATATTGAACCAGACATTAATTTTACGGAGGATAAACTAAAATATAAATTATTTGTCTTCATGTTTTTTCAGGCTGAATGACTGTAACTTGTCAGAGAGAAGCTGTGAAGCACTGGCATCAGTACTTAGCACCAAAACCTCTAATCTTAGAGAGCTGGACCTGAGTAACAACGATCTGCAGGATTCAGGAGTGAAGCTGCTCTCTGCTGGACTGGGGAGACCACACTGTAGACTGGAAACTCTGAGGTGAGTATCCTTTTATCTAGAAAACTAGAATTACCGCCTCGCGGTTGGATCCCTCCACCAACAACATTGTCATAATTAGCATATGAATTCTTGAGTTATGGCTAAAAATTTGTTTTGTGAGGTCATGGTGTCCTTGACATTTGACCACCAAAATCTAATCAATTCATCCTTGAGTCCTAGTGGACGTTTGTGTCAAATTTGATGAAATTCCCACCAGGTGTTCCTGAGATATAGCGTTTACGAGAACGGTTCAGACGGACGGACAGACGGACACCCCCAAAAACATAATGCCTCCGCCACTGCTGTCGCTGGTACAGAGGCATAAAAAAACAACCATTTGCAATACTCCCTAGCCTGTGTAAAACACAAGTCTACAACTCTGACTGGTCAATATCTCATACCTGACACTGACTTACATTTAGAGCTAGGATTCAAAAACTCCTTCAGGTACGGTGGAACAAAACCCAATAATCTGTTGCTGTTTGCTTGGCAGACTGTCAGGCTGTCTGGTATCAGAGGACGGCTGTGCTGCCCTGGCCTCCGCTCTGAGCTGTAACCCCTCCTATCTGAGAGAGCTGGATCTGAGCTACAACCATCCAGGAGACTCAGGCGTGAAGCTGCTCTCAGCTGCCCTACAGGATCCACGCATGCAACTGACTACTCTCAGGTATGGAGAGACTTACTGACAGGCAGAGTTAATTTCCATTTCTTCCTCCATTTTTTGTTTCCTATCATGGTCACAATCACTGTGGTAATAGGACTTTTCCCTAGTGACTTTCTCATGCTTCTTTTGGGGGATCCCCAAACCCTCCCAGGTCAGAAGGAAGTGATCTCTCCAGCCTATTCAAAGTCTAATCTAAGGTCTCCCTCCAGTCAGTTCTACCTAGAAAGAGGTTCTAGGCACCCAAACCACCAGAACAAACGTATTTAAATGCAAAGGAGTAGTGAGACCATGCCAGGAATCCTGATCAAGGTTGCTTGTATCTGCAATCTCATTCTTTTGGTCACTACCCAAAGCTGGTTACTAGGTGTCAGTCTCAGACTTGACAACCTGGTCTTCATTCCAACTGCACCACATATAATGCTGCAGCGCACATCAGAAGTTATGGTCCAATTAAGCCAGAAGGACGACAGAGTCCCCAATGAAAGCAAACCACACACTCTCCAGACATCAGATGCACTTTGATGGCTTGTTCAAGAATATCAACGATGCATGGATGTCGGAGAAATCTGAATTCATTATCCAGAGCCTCTCCAAACTCCTCCCTTCCACAAGCACTCAATTCTCAATTAGTAGCAGTACCTGCGGTCCTTTTGGTCTGCAGGTACTTCTCAACTGAGTCACCACCTTCTTGTTTGCCAGTGGGTTCTTGGGTTGCTGTCATGTTAAGCGTGCAGACCCTTTGCATATGTTCCCAGGATATTGAGTTTGAAAAGGATCTATTCTGAGTCAGTAAAGCCCTTGAGATGGGCATCAATGATACAAATACATCTCTTGATTAAACAGTGTTAACATATTGTCAGTTAACTTATTGTTACAAGCTAGCTCGCTTAGTCACTAGTTGGTAGTTCACTAACTGGCAACAAACTATTTGGTTGGTATGTGACCGGCTACCTTGCCAGTCACAGTACTTCACCAACTAGCCCCACAAGTAGTCGATACATCACCAAGCTTCCAGTATCGCCTTTTCTGTAAAGACACGCGAATAAATGTTATTGTATCAATTGCTTTGTGATTGGGCTCTTGCTGGGTCTAACAGTCCTGCCCCACAACCTTTCTGGCATCAAATCCAACTCACCACCGGTGCAGTGATCAGTCGACAGCTCAACTAAAAAATCTTCAGGTCAGATGAAACAACTAGGTAGTCTATCATAACTTGTGGCGTTCTGTCCAGTGTTTGAACATGGTGGTTTTTGGGGCCAATCCTCAGGTAACACACATGCAACAACAACTCACCAGTCTAGTTCCAATTATTGGTGGCCATTCTACTCAGTCATGTGCTATCAGGTGTTCCAGTCCTTGCCAAGGTTAGCATCGAAGCCCCCAATGTGATCTCATCCCTACTTGTCATATTTTGCTGCTTGGGCAGAAGCCCCTAACCCGACACGCCAGATGGTTTATTACACAGAACCATCTGAGAAGCCATCAGTTGGAAATGGTTTGGAAAAGGGCAAACACTTCAAAAAATACTTGTCAGGAGATTGGATGAACCAAATCGAAGAATCAAACTCTGGCCAAAGGCAGTCGGGAGAAATGCAAAAACATCACCTTCAGTGCTGTTCTTTTTTTCTTCTTTCAATGAAGAAATCCTCTCCAGTTCTGCTATAACTGATGCTATTGCAGCATCTATGCTGAGGAGGTTCCTCAGGAGCTGCCATTGTTGTTTAGAACGAACAGTCGCCTCTCTGTGTTGTCTCTCACTATGACCTCACTGTGTCACACGCACCTAAGCTACGCCCTTAGCTGGCAGTCCTTAGCCGGCTTTACTTTTTACGCATTACTTGAAGCCTGACATTCTCGCGCTATCTTGTGACATCACAAGAATCCAGCTGCTGTGCAAGGTAAAGAAGCCCCCGCCATCACCAAAATGATGCTGGTGTCAGCTTTTATGTAGTATCTTGACGCTGAAGGTTTGCACGTGGTTAACATTGTGAAAGGCTCGCGGTTAACGTTGTAACACGTGGTTAACATTGTGAAAGGCTCACGGTTAACGTTGTAACACGTGGTTAAAATTGTGAAAGGCTCTCGGTTGACATTGTAACACGTGGTTAAAATTGTGAAAGGCTCTCGGTTGACATTGTAACACGTGGTTAACATTGTGAAACAGTGGTGGTCAGGTTTAGGCAACAAAACCACTTGGTTAGGGTGAGAAAAAACATCATGGTTTGGCTTAAGAATGCATATAACAGAATGTAAGCTATGGTGTAGCATCATGTAACTGTCATTTTGCCAACACGATAGCATCACAACCGTGTAGGAAGTAGAGGGGTAGGAAGCAGGAAATTGGCTACTTACCCCACTACGTTCTGCCCCTGACCCGATTTAGAGGCAGCTGGTGTGATCCCATCACAAAATGGTCCCTAGTTATTATTTATGAATGAGAATATGTTAATTTGACTGTATTTCTCACCCCCAGTGTGGAACATGGTGGAGTGAAGAGGTTGATGTCAGGTCCGAGGAAGTGTAAGTGTGCGTTTTTATTTACTTTGACTCATAATGACAAAGCACCATCCTAATTCTTGTTGTAAGGATGCAGACTGATATGATTGAATGTAGAGGTGATTGTCAAACTGTTAATACATGAATGAATTAGAGGTGTAATATGATGTGTTGTGTGTTATTGTCCCCATCAGATGCCTGTGAACTCACGCTGGACCCAAACACAGTGAACAGGAGGCTCTCTTTGTCTGAGGACAACAGAAAGGTGACTGAGGTGAAAGAGGCTCAGCCTTACCTCGATCATCCAGAGAGGTTTCACCACTGGAAGCAGGTTCTGTGTAGAGATGGTCTGACTGGGCGCTCTTACTGGGAGGTGGAGTGGAAAGGGTGGGTTAATATAGGAGTGGCATACAAAGGAATCAAGAGGAAAGGGCAGGGTGACGACAGCTGGATCGGACAGAACAACAACTCCTGGAGTCTGTTACGGTGTGATAATAACTACTCCGCCTGTCACAAAAACAGGAGAAGAGTCATACCCATCCACTCGTCCTGTGACGCTGGCAGAGTAGGGGTGTATGTGGACTGGGCTGCTGGTGTTCTGTCCTTCTACAGAGTCTCCTCTGACACACTGACCCACCTCCACACCTTCAACACCACATTCACTGAACCTCTCTATCCTGGGTTTGGGATCGAGTTGAAGCCTGAATCATCAGTTTCTCTGTGTCAGATATAGCAGTAGGTAAAATCACCTGTTGTCTGAAGAAACATACACAGAGACTGAATGGAAACATACAGTATACACATCATTCAGTGGAGAAAATTGACAACAGTTGTAGGGCAGAGCTAGATGAACATGGAAAAAGCCTGAGAGGTTAGTATACTTCAACTTGTCAGATGGTCGAACAGCATCAGAATTGGAAATGTATAAATCAATTAAGAAATTAATAAGAACAAATTGAAAAAATAAACGAAAGGGAAAATTAAACAGAAGAGTAAATAAATAAGGGAATTCATACAAAAATATATAAAGAAGCAAATTGAAATAGAAATATCCATTTATGTAACATTTTAACAATTAACTAATGGCTCCATTTATTTCTAATATTTTGATCGAGTCATTTATTTATTGATTGATTGATTGATTGATTTTTTCATCCTCCACACCCCTGGACCCTGGTATTAAGGGAAGTTGCGTCCAACAATCTTTGTAACTTTCTGAAACTTCCAATCCGACAGCATGCCCTTTTCACACAGTGATCGGCCAGGTGTGCTGAGGTGTGAAGGTAGTCGAGTTAGAACTTCTCTCTCGCTGACGCTCTTCATATCACGACTACTTTTATCACTTTTCGTGTGTACACACAGTTACAACACTAAGAATGCCTTCATGGACAGAGAGTTAGAACAGTTAACTCCACTGGGACGGTTACACTTCTGCACATTGTGGGATGACACGTCGTAGTTCTTTTTGAGCATGCCCCCACCCCCCCACCCATTCTTACTGCAGCTGTTAGCTGTACCCCATCTACACTTGGGTGGATTGAATAGTTTAGTTTTTCTGGTGTTTGTGGGAGTCACCACAGCTTCAGGTGCATTATCACCACCACTACCCTGATTTACATGTAGCTGATTATAATCAGGCCAACGGGGATGCATCAACAACCAAAGGGTCTTAAATCTCATCTGGATTTTATCTGCATACGAAAAACTTGAAATGAAAAATGTATATGGGGCCTAACTGCTAATGGATCAAAATTGACTATGGTCACTACATGTGGAGCAGTGACTGAAATAGCATAAGACTGACACAAAGAAAAAGCCTGTTAGTCAGTAGCAGATGATGTGGTTTTATATGTACCAGCTAAGACACCGAGCAAGGCAGCAGAGATCCTAACTGCATACCTGGATGATGTCCATCAATAGCTGCAACATAATCATCTTGTATTCAATTTAAAAAGGACAGTTTCTATGTGTTTCTCTATTAGAAAACAGGGCTCATCTAAAAATGTAAAATCCAGATACAGAATGAGGAAATAGTCAGTGAATTCTGGTTTTTAGGAGTGGTTTTGGATCTGCAGCTCAGATTTGATAAACATATGAAGACAACTTCAAAAACGGTTAAGACCAACCTTTATTGTTTTAAATTAATCAGACATTACATACCCACTCAGGCAGCCCAGTTATTTATGCACTCTATGATTTTCTTTCATTTTTCATATTGTAAGGACAGCGTGGGCTCAAGCATCACCATCTACAATCACACATCTCACATCCTAATACAATCAGGCACTGAAAATAATACTGGCATCACTGTCACATACTAAAACAACACAATCTACTTAGCTTTGAGAGCTTTACTCATTTTTGTTTTCTCAGATTAGCCTTTAAATGTGTTAATAGTCTGGCCCAGAGCCTCTGTCCAGATATATCCAAAGAAAAGACAGTAATAGAGGAACTAGGAGCAGCTGTAAAATACCACATCGTAGAACTACATTTGGTCAATCAGCTTCCTCCATAAAGGACCGTCAGCTCTGGAACACATTACCAACTGAAATCAGATTAATTCCAGATATAAAGGCCTTCACAACAAAGGTTAATGCTGGCTAAAAGCAGACCAAAGCTGTATACATTTTTAGCTCATTTTACTGTAAATTACCAAGGTGTACTGGTGTAGTTGTATTACTGTATTGTGGTAGGCAATGTATGATGTGTATTTTATTGTATTTTTATATTTGCAGTGTATTGTGGTTTTGTCATATAGATAGTTGTATATTTTAATTATTATGTACATGTAAAAGCCCAACTAGGGACAATAGTTGAAAATGAGCGATAAACTCTCCATTCAGCACATCAGTTTCAAGCCCTGTACTGGAACTGTTGTTGTTGCTAAATTGCATCGTCCCTATCAATTAAAATCAAATGATCAACCTCTTCTGGTTCTGTGACATTTCACAATATAGACTTGGAAAAAAAAGTTTGTAAACTTGTATTTGATGGATTATTTCTCTGTTGTTCCAATGCTAATGGTCATTGTATTTTACGTGGTTGGAAAGCCTGTTTATTTACCTTCACAATGATGTCCAACTTGTAAAGATCATGCATTTGTGGGATGAGCAGCACAGCTGATTATGTGGGGAGCACCCAAGAAAAATGTTCCAAAATACTCTGCCAATGGTAAACAGTGTATTCTCCTGTTGGTGTTGACTCTTGTTTTGAGTTGTTTGGTGGATTGCGTTGTCATCTTGGAGGATGAAGTTAGGTCCCAGATTGTGGAGATATGGGATCACCACTGGCTGCAGAATCTCATCCCGATATCTCCCTGCATTGAGATGGTCTTCAATGATGACAAGCCTTGTTTTGCCAGTGAGGGAGATTCCCCCCCACACCATGACACTGCCCCCACCAAAAGCTGTTACTCCATTGGTGCAACAATCAGCATAGCAGGAGAATACACTGTTTACCATTGGCAGAGAATTTGGCAAATTTTTCTTGGGTGCTACTAACCTTCTGTGTAAGACATTATCAGCTCCGGGGCCTCTTCCTTCCTTTAAGTTAACTAGTGTATCAAATATTCCATCACACTACCCACATAATCAGCTGTGCTGCTCATCCCACAAATGCATGATCCTTACAAGTTGGACATCATTGTGAAGGTAAATAAACAGGCTTTCCAACAATGTAAAATACAATGACCATTAGCATTGTAACAACAGAGAAATAATCCACCAAACACAACTTTCCAAACTTTTTTCCAGAGTTTATGTACTTAAACATTCCAGACTCCGTTTTCTAAGATCATTGTAAATACATGATCAGATTTTCATTTTTTAAATAATTAATAAAGATTTAACTGATTTTATTGCTTGCCTCTTGCTGCTTATAAGTGAAACACCAACCAGGAGATCCACTGATATTTAGAACATTAAAGTGGAGAGTTACTCAGATTAAACAGCTAATAAATACCTGCTGTTTGTTTGTTAGAAAGAATGTAGTGGAACTGAACCATCATTCATGCTATTAGAACCACTAGAACTCTACCTAGTGTTGTTGCCTTGCTTTAGTACATTTACTGTTGTTGCTAGTAAAGATATATCGTGCTCACAATAATATGATGCATATTCCTAAATCCAGCTGTGTTGAATCAATTTGACCAAACAAATTGAAACACAGCACAAGCTGGGGCCTGGCGGTTAAATTCCAGCAGAGGAGTATCGGATGGGTTTAGCGTCTTAGTTTTCATCATACTTGATGAGGACTTGGAGGTGACACATTCACAAAGAGCAGCAGAGGGGTAAATACAGGTTTAATACAACAGCTTAATCTGCCACTGGATTACAGACACACTACTACTAGCAACATACTAGAGAGGTGTACCTAATAAACATTACTGTCTCCTAACAATAACTGTTCCATGCTTCCAAACTGCGTTGTGGATTACGTTTCAGTGGAAACCTATTTTGTTGTGGATTACGTTTGTTTTTTACGTATCACAAATATGTGAATGTGTAATGACAGTCCACAGAAGTGTGCGTAGGGAGGAGGTCGGGTCAAACACACCGAGGCCTTCACCCAGGAGACCGCTGTTAGAGTCACCAAAAGTCTTCCGTAGCTTAATAACATAATAGTCATTTTAAGACAAACCATGTATTTTACCAAACCTAACCAAGTAGTTTTGTTGTGTTTTTGTATTGTTTCAATTTACAACGTTAACCACGTGTTTAAAACGGTATATTACATGGCTGTGTTGAATACTTGATTCTGATTGGTCAATCACGACCTTCTGCGGTCTGTTATTTCTGTATAACAGACCGTTGCTATGTATAACAGACCGTTGCTATGTATAACAGACCGTTGCTATGTGTAGCAGACCGTTGCTATGTATAACAGACCGTTACTATGTATAAGAGGCCGTTGCTATGTATAAGAGGCCGTTGCTATGTATAACAGACTGTTGGTATGTATAACAGACCGTTGCTATGTATAACAGACCGTTGCTATGTATAACAGACCGTTGCTATGTGTAGCAGACCGTTGCTATGTATAACAGACCGTTACTATGTATAAGAGGCTGTTGCTATGTATAACAGACTGTTGCTATGTATAAGAGGCTGTTGCTATGTATAACAGACTGCTGCAACGTATAACAGACCGTTGCTATGTATAAGAGGCCGTTGCTGTGTATAGCAGATCACTGCTACGAATAACAGACCGTTGCTATGTATAACAGACCTTTGCTATGTATAACAGACCGTTGCTACGTATAGCAGACTGTTACAATGTATAACAGACCGTTGGTATGTATAGCAGACCGTTGCTACATATAGCAGACCGTTCCTGTGTATAAGAGACCGTTGCTATCTATAAGAGACCGTTGCTATCTATAACAGACTGTTGGTATGTGTAACAGATTGTTGCTATGTATAACAGACCGTTGCTACGTATACCAGACCGTTGCTATGTATAACAGACTGTTGGTATGTATAACAGACCTTCGCTACGTATAGCAGACCGTTGCTATGTATAGCAGACCGTCGCTACGTATAGCAGACCGTTGCTATGTATAACAGACCGTTTGTACGTATAGCAGACCGTTGCTACGTATAGCAGACCGTTGCTCTCTATAACAGACCGTTGGTATGTATAACAGACCGTTGCTATGTATAACAGACCGTTGCTACGTATAGCAGACCGTTGCTATGTATAACAGTCCGTTGGTATGTATAACAGACCGTTGCTATGTATAGCAGACCGTTGCTATGTATAACAGACCGTTGCTATCTATAACAGACCGTTGGTATGTATAACACACCGTTGCTATGTATAAGAGACCGTTGCTATGTATAACAGACCGTCGCTACGTATAACAGATCGTTGCTATGTATAACAGACCGTCGCTACGTATAGCAGACCGTTGCTACGTATAACAGACCGTTGCTATGTATAACAGACCGTTGCCATGTATAGCAGACCGTTGCCACGTATAGCAGACCGTTGCCACGTATAGCAGACCGTTGCCACGTATAACAGACCGTTGCTACGTATAACAGACCGTTGCTATCTATAACAGACCGTTGGTATGTATAACAGACCGTTGCTATCTATAACAGACCGTTGCTACCTATAACAGACCGTTGCTATCTACAACAGACCGTTGGTATGTATAACAGACCGTTGCTATGTATAAGAGACCGTTGCTATGTATAACAGACTGTTGGTATGTATAACAGACCGTTGCTACGAATAGCAGACCGTTGCTATGTATAACAGACCGTTGGTATGTATAGCAGGCCGTTGCTACGTATAGCAGACCGTTGCTATCTATAACAGACCGTTGCTATCTCTAACAGACCGCTGTTACGAATAGCAGACCGTTGCTATGTATAACAGACCGTTGCTATGGGCGCAGCTCTGATGTCAGACTCAGGAGGACCGCTTTTGTGTCAAATTATTTATTTCTTCACTAAGTAGCCGTGTAATAAGCAGGATAATGTACAGCTAGCAGGTCATTGTTGTGAAAGAATCCCCTTCAGGGTGATGAGAGACCCCGACGCGAAGTGCAGCATCGCCCTGTTGAGGATTCTTTCACAACAATGACCAGCTCGCTGTACATCATCCCTTACTTAAAACTGCGACCGTAATCCAGGAGAAAATATGTTTCCATAGAAACATAATTGAGGACGGAGCTTAGTTGTATGGGAATGTCATGTTGGTGGAGACAGCGTTGCTAATAAAGTGGAAAAGCAGCAGCAGGCAGCCATCATCTACGGTCGCGTTGAACAGTGAAGGAACAACAAACAACCACGTCGTCATGCCAAAGCCAGTGGATTTTATTTACACATCTAGTTTGTAGAACATGGTCACCCAGAACTCCTCCATGTGTGATACACAAGTAAAAGAAATCAAAGTGAACACATGTGAGATGTGACAGACAATAATATGTTTTCATCATGTTTAATATTATTCCAGTTAAATACTTTGGCTATGACACTTTGAAGTGTGTTATATATTACTGACTTCATATTATAATCTACAACACATATTTTGTTATTTTGTGTCAAAACTCTCTAAGAGACTTTATAATAAGCGAAATGATATGCACATAAATAGTAACTAGATTCTGTACAACATTTACAATGTATGAAATCACAAATACTGTGTCTTAAAGTAAAAATGTCAATATAAAAAAAGCTCAGTCACTATGGCAACAATGGACACATTTATAGCTGAGTGATAATCGATTTTCATACCTCGTATGCAAATGCACAAAACCTGTGAAAGAAACAAGCAAATAAACTTTGAAAAAAATCACTTGGTGAACATTTTGTGCAATGGAGCAAAAGTTAATATAGTGACTCATATATAGTGCTCACTACAGCAGCTCAGTGCGGCTGCTTATAGTTAAGTCTATAGAAGACTGCAAATTATACAGCATTGATACAGTATTTCTAAAAACTATTTGGAACTAATCATTATTAATACATCAGTAATTACGGTGGTTGTAATAGGCTAAGGAACAGTACATGAATGTCATTTAACTCTTGTCATATTTGCTCAAACTGTCACTATATCCTGACAGATCATCTGAGAAGGTTCCTCTGCCTCCGTCTAGTGCTCCAAATGAAGAACGACAACCAATCAGAGCCGAGCAGTCTCTACAGCAGCTGTCAATCACTGCTCATCAACTCCAATCATACTGTCAAACTAGGCAGCGCTGATGAGATATGAACCAATATTCTGTTACTGTAATGCCTATTTCTCTCCTCAAATGTTGTCAGAATCATCTCGTAGTGGACTGTTTAGCTGTAAAATGAGAATGTTTGCTCCGGCTGTTAGTTCTCTGATGTTGGCTTGGTGTGTCTGGGCCTTTAGAGGATTTGTGAATGACCAAATCACAATGAACCACCGCTGCTCAACTTGTGCAGTCATCAATGTTTGCAGCTCTTCGGCTCGAGTTGTTGGCGTTTCTGTATGACAGATGTTTTCTGTATGACAGATGTTTTCTGTATGACAGATGTTTTCTATATGACGGGTGTGATGCCCCTTCAACTATTTCTGTCCATGAAAACACTGAAATGTTCAAATTTGGCACATTATATTGGCTCTAAGCACCTTTGAATACCTTTATCATGAGAAGTCTTCATAAAAACAGCACTGAATTGTCCCTCAAAAGATCAATGTTACTGAAAACTATCAAACATTGATTTGATGTAGTGTACAGCATAATGTATGAATCAAGGAGACATTCAAATTAAAGGGTTCTAAGCTGTGTCACTTTAAAGGCCAAGGTCAGTGTTTCTGCACATTGTAGCCGTTTATACAGAAATACTTTACACTACATTTTGACCATTTTAAACATCTTTTATTTCAGATTTTTTTTAAAGAAATAGTTCAACATCTGTTCATCCAAAACATAATTCCCTCTGAAACTACAACTTGTCGTTTTACATTTCTGTTTGTGAACAGATGAAACGAACTACATACAACCTGTTAACTATTAGTCCTTAGAGGTGGAGTTCTGAACTACTGACAGAGCCTGGCTAGCTGTTTCCCCTGCTTTCAGTCTTTATGCTAAGCTAAGCTAAGCTAAGCTAAACTAAGCTAAGCTAAGTTAACCACGTCCTGACTCCAGCTTTGTACTGAACACACAGACTGATGTAAATGTAATATGTAAATCAAGAAAGCAAATCAGCGTAATTCCCCAAATGTTGAACTATTCCGTTCCTCCTCTGATGCTTCCACTGGTTTCCATTCACTCCCATTCATTCCCATTCATTCCCATACACTATGAAAGTCAACTAGCATTTATAATGGCAGATTGGTTCGGCGTTGCCACTCAATATCATGGTTGATGATGATTATAAAACTGAACTCTAATTTCACATCTCTTCATACCTTCTGACATGAAGGCTGCCTGGAAGAAAACACATCTAAAGTCTGAACATTATGGACTGATTTGGCAAATGGTTTGTAGAAAATATGTAAAACACTGATATGGTCCTTTAAATCACTACCTGTTTTATGTCCCACACCTTCAGCCCAGTTATAACACATAACAATCAGGAATAAAGTCAACACCAACATATGTTTTTTTGTGTTTTCCCAAATATTTCCCATTTGCCACATTTCAGTAGTTTCAAATATATAATTATAAAACGCTGGCGGACAGATTACACATGGCACAGCAGCTCTACAGTGATCGACAGATAAATAAGCGTTTAGTTCTAGTGGATATGAAGACGGTCTGCTCTGCTGTGGTGGTGCAGATATACAGAGTGTGTGTGAACCCGTGGAACTACATCTGTCAGTAAGAGTGAGAACATTTAGGACATTCAGAAGTTAGGCTCCAGTTTAAAGTTAGAATCCTTCAGATTTTCTGTTTTTGATCGAGTCGTTCCGATAGTGACACCGATACCAGTACCGGAAAGTATCCAATACTGCCCAAAATTCTGGATCGGGTATGCCAGTCTATGCAACGATCTGATAGCGTCATTTATTACTCCAGAAAAAAATCAACATGTTTAACCAGAAATCAATTCTTCTTCTCTGCTCCAGAACGGTAGTCTTCACTGTGCTGTCGGCCTGGAGTCATGGCTGCCACTGGCTACTACTGTTTTAGAGCAGAGAAGAAGAACTGACTGTAGATAGTTGGTCACAGCTTTTAAATAATAATAATAACAATATTAATAATATTAATAATAACAATAATAATGATAACTATGACCTGTCCAGGGTGTACCCCGCCTTCGCCTAATGTCAGCTGGGATCGGCTCCAGCCCCCCCGCCACCCTGAACAGGTTAAGAGGTTACAGATAATGGATGGATGGATGGATAATAACTCTATTTTTTTTTTTATCCCGCTGGTATCGGATCGGGACTCGTATTAGCCGATACAGCAAGTTCAGCTGTCGGTATCAGGAAGGAAAAAACGGTATTAGAACATCCCTAGTTTTTGATATTATTCACGGTCAGCATTTTTTCTGCAATAGCCATTTGATGTTCTCACATTCGGTAATTATCTCTCCATCTAGCAGTTCTTACTGTTAGTGGCGGAGTCCGCCGTTTCCTCGCTGGACTCAAATTGCCTTCACAAACACGATGGACAGGAAGCAATGCAGCATGTAATCCAGTGTTACTACTGATAGTGATGCTAATCGACGTTTCCTCCTGCTGCTGGTTCACATTTACTGTGAAGGAGTCAGAAAACGCAGCTTATCACTAAACCTGATCATCCATCAGAAATTGGTCTACAAAACAAGACATAGAAATCTTACAAGGTGTATGCAGCAAGAACTGTGATGGCAGCTGCTCATGAAACAGTTAGTGACTGACTTCTTGTCCAGAACAACACAAGTATGTTTGTCTGCACTGTGAACGAATACAGCTGCTGCTGGTGCTGGGTTACCCACCAGGAACCAATCAACCAGGACTAAAACCAGAAGGATTAGAACTTCAAGGTACGAGCTAATAGCCAGGTAATGGAAGGTCCCCACAACTACAGAAATACAACGGTGTGTGTGCGTGTGTGTGTGTGTGTGTGTGTATGTGTGTGTGTGTGTGTGTGTGTGTGTGTGTGTGTGTGAGGTGTCTAACTCTTGATCTCCAGGATGGAGGGGTTATGGTCGAGGATGGCCAGAATGATTTTGTCCATGTACTGCCGTAAACGCAGGTTGATCTCCTCCTGCTCCTTCAGAGCATCGACCAGCTGAGAGAGAGACAGAGATGAGATGCATTAGAAGAGCGGTCAGAACACACAGCAGCATCACAGCCGTCCACCAGCAGCACGCTGACCTCATCCCGGGATGCGTTGTCGATCTCCGCTGCCAGGCACTGGGCCTTGGTGTGACAGGCGAAGAGGTTCTTAGCCTCGTACAAACTCAGACTGAGAATCTGAGCGTTCAGGTCGTCGTTCTGATCCCGCAGCTTATGGTTCTCCTGAGGAAGCAAAAAGAGAGCACTTCCTGTCAGAGGGGAAACTCAACAGTACTCCTAAACAAAAGCTTTTAAAGAGGACATGCTGCTCATTTCCAGGTTCATACTTGTGTTTTGGGTTTCTACTCGAACATGTTTACATGCTTTAATGTTCAAAAACACATTATTATTCTCCTCCTGTCTGTCTGAATATCCCTGTATTCACCCTCTGTCTGAAACGCTCTGTTTTAGCTCCTGTCTCTTTAAGACTCCCTCCTGAAAAAGCCCAGCCTGCTCTGATTGGCTGGAGAGAAACATATGGTGCACCTTTGTAAAGGTAGTTCTCAAGCTGTTGGTACCAACCATGTCATGCTAGCATGTCGGGAAAAACGCTAAATAACAAGTTGGGCTAAATCTTGTTGAGGAACAACTGTCATGTCCATTTTCAAAGGGGTCCCTTGACCTCTGACCTCCAGATCAGTGAATGTAAATGGGTTCTATGGGTACCCACGAGTCTCCCCTTTACAGACATGCCCACTTTATGATAATCACATGCAGTATAAATGTGTTATTGTCTCCTATTCTAAAATGGTGTATCTGAATATTTCTGCATACTGGGGTCTATAAACAGTCTTGAATTCCATCAATTGGGTCTCACTGTAAAGCTGAGACTCTGGTGGATCCAATGAGCCCAACTGTATTCATGTGTGATGATGTTAGTCCCCATAGGAGACATTTCATTGACCTCCCTGTATAAAATGACCTGTGGTGACCTCTAGGATAATCACAGCCTCATGAAACTTTACAACCACAAACTAGAGACCTAGAGCATTCAGAGGATGGATGGATCAAACTAGAGACCTAGAGCATTC
>CAKAOI010028580.1:0-26187 GCA_916701655.1 Sebastiscus albofasciatus
CATCTATAATCATCATGAAATGTAAATAATTGAATTCCCGACCCGCCTACCCTTAGCCGCTGCCTAGTGTGTGTGTGTGTGTGTGTGTGTGTGTGTGTAGAGAGACTGAGGGAGTGGGTGGGGCTCGGTAACGTCCTCTTGTATACAAGTTCAGTCAATCATAAAGCCCCAGATAGTCTGTCCTCAGCCCCACATAGTCTGACCTCAGCCCCAGATAGTCTGGGTTTAGCCCCAGACCTTGTCACCTCCTAGAAACATCCCTACACTAAGGGGTGCCTCGCAGAGAACGTTTATCGCTAAGAAGTGAAAGTCAGTGGTTCGTTCCGTTGCAACATCAGCGCCAAGCGGAGCAGAGCTACGCTTCAGCCATTTTGGACTGAAAGCGACTATGCCAGTAAAACGTCCACCTACAAAGTGCCATACAAAAAGTAAAACTAAATTATTTCTATTCTATTGTCATATATTTAATCTCTCTACTGAAATGTCCTGTGTTGAACAATAAACATATTATAAATATGCATACTAACATAAATATTTACTTACTTATTTATTTATTGTGTGAATGCTGTAAGTATGTTATCCAAATCTTAATTCTTCCGCTTCTTCTTCTTTTATTTCTTCCGTACGTTTTTTTTGGACTCGAGAGAGCCTTTCGTGTTTTCACGTCGGCCGTAGTTCTCCTACATGCTTGGCACGCGGGAGAAGTTTCAGTTGGTTGCAATCTGCAACCTCAACCGCTAGATTCTAACGAATCCTGTTCCTTTAACTAATGCTGAACAGACTAATGACTAAATAGACAGTATAACTTATGCAGCACTTAAAGGGGACATATCATGCTCATCATCAGGTTCATGTTTGTATTTTGTGTTTCTACTAGAACATGTTTACATGCTTTAACGTTCAAACAGCACATTATTTTCCTCATACTGTCTGCTTGAATATACCTGTATTCACCCTCTATCAGAAACGCTCCGTTTTAGTGCATTTCAACGGAATGGCAACAGAATTGCGTTGCTAGGCAACAGCTTGGGTCCATGTTTACTCCCTGTCAGCTGATGACATTCACATACACTGCAACCACAAATAAACTGGGACACATTTAGAATGTTTACGTTTAAAACTTAAACTTAAACTTAAAACTGCTAACGTGAGTAACGTTAGCAGTTAGCGAGTAGTTTTGAAGACAAGGGGGGAGACAACGTGTAGAGTCGTCCTACTTTCACATCAAACTCGGTGAAATAAGAGTTTATTTCAATCAAGCCATTTTGTTTCTGTCAAGTTTGAATGAAGTATTCTACAATGCTCCGCTGCTAGAACAGCTGATCTCAACATAAACAAATACACGTGGATGATGACACAAGTGTTCCCGGGTACGGAACAACTTTACTGATGTGAAAGATGAGTGGAGAGGGGGGGGGGCAATCGTACTCTGGCAATGTGAAAACTCTGGCAATGTGAAAACTCTGGCAATGTGAAAACGCCCTAAATATTGTAGATTTGTGACATCACAAATGTACAGAAATCCTAACGGCTTGTTTCAAATGCACAGTTTCTGAATACGGGCTGTGTGTGTTTATCTGTGGATTGAATGTTTTGATAGTTTAACAGTATTTATATATCACTTAAACCTGCTTTATAATATAAAATACATGAAAATCTCACTTTTTACAATATGGGGCCTTTAAAAGAACTATCCACATGTATGCAGTACATACATAACTATTAAAACAAGCACAACAAGGTGAAACACTGTCTAGATGTGTCCTAATGATAATAAAATACAGTGTGCATATGCGATGATTAGATATTGTCAGTGTGATAATGTACTCTTCCTCTCCTTTAAATCCATGTGTCTGATTTGAAATACAGTGTAATAGGAGTTGAGATACTAGATGACAGATCTACCTCAACTCTTGATCTGTGTCATCTCTTCTGGCTGACAGTCTTCATTATTTTTCATATTTATGAATGAAAGTGATTTCAGAGTGAAGATAATGGTGTGCGTGTGTGTGTGTGTGTTTGGCTCGAGATGCTACTGGAGGTCACACTCCTGCAGTCCTGTTCTTCACCACATCACACAGAGCTCATGCTGCTGGTCCAATATGCAGTCCAATACTGCAGCCTTTTTTTGTCAGGGTGCGCGCTTCCAAATTTCCTCTCCCGCTGCGCTCGCTCCCCTTGCCTTAAAAAAACTCGCGTGCACGGCTGAAGGTCACTTAAACACAAAAGGCTTTCAGCGCTGCGGTCCAATATAGCGCATGCGCGCTGCCGGAGGACTGCTTCACAGACCGCAATATGGCGAGAATGCCTGGCAGCGGAGACGCGGAGCGGGAGCAGATGAGCTGCCCTGAGAGGAGCACAGAGGAAGAGCATGAGGAGGAGGAGGATGATGATGATGATGATGAGATCCAGGAGGTCCAGATCACTGGGGAGGAAGAGGACGAGGACTGTGGTGTGGAGCTGGAGTGGGAGTCAGGGGGCACAGTGCTGGACTCCAGCGGATCCGCCGCGGAGATCCAGGCGGTCGTTCTGCGGAGTATGGACCGGGGAGGAGAGGAGGAGGAGGAGGGAGAACCGGACTCCTTCATCAGCCAGGTTCACCTGGAGGGTCACCTGGAGGGAGACCTGCAGCGGTCAGACCGGAACAAGCTGAGCGAGAACACCCGCCTGGCCACCCGGTACGCGGTGCGGATCTTCAGGGAGTACCTCAGTGAGAAAGCCCAAAGTCCGGACTTTGAAACTCTGGACAAGGAGGCGCTGTGCGCGCTGCTGCGCTCCTTCTACGCGGAGGCGCGCTCCAAGAGCGGCCAGCTGTACAGCAAGTCGTCCCTCATCAGCATCCGGAGCTCCTTGAACCGGTACCTCAACGAGCCGCCCTACTGCCGCACCCTGGACCTCACCAAGGACCCGGAGCTGCGCAGCGCCAACCTGACCCTGGCCGCGGTGATCCGGAGGCTCGAGGAGCAGGGTGCCGGTCCCGTGGTGCAGAAACAAGCCATCACGCGCTCGGACCTCCGGAAGCTGTACGAGTCCTCCGTGTTCAACACCGACACGCCGTTCGGGCTACTCAACAAGGTCTGGTTCGAGACCTGCATGTATTTCTGCACCCGGGGCCGCGAGAATCAGCGGGAGCTCGAGGAGGACTCGTTCGGTCTGGCCGTGGACGAGGACGGGAGAAAGTTTGTGTACTTCAAGGCTCTGGGTCCGTACCACAAGTCCCGCTCCGCCGCCTGGACCAAGAAGCGTCCGGACGCGGACGAGGACACGCTGCCCCGGATGTACGAGACGGGCTCGGATCCGTGTCCGTACGCCAGCTTCGTCCGGTACGTGTCCAAACGGAACCCGCTCTGCCGGGCCTTCTTCCAGCGGCCCCGGGACCACTGCTGTGCGAGCGACATGACGTGGTACGAGAACAAAGCTATCGGGAAGAACCTGTTGGGCACGAGGATGCAGATGTTGTCGCGCGCCGCCAAGCTCTCGAAGACGTACACCAACCACTGCATCGGCGCCGTCTCCATAGCAACGCTCAACAGCATCGTGGGCGCCGCGGGCTCCAGGACGACGACGACGCTTTACGTTGCCTCGGAAACGGTCAACGGCCACGCGCAGTCCCACCTGCAGCTCGTGATCCCGTACCTGCGCCGGGTCACCGACGCTGCGGATGTGAAGCCGGCGGTAACGACGTTAAGCACATCATTATCATCATCATCATCATCGACAACAACAACAACAACAACAACAACAGCGAGCAGGCTCAGCCACGAGGAGGACCCGCGGGCTCCTCACGCCAAGAGGCTATGCGTGCGCCCTGGGCCGCGCGCGGAGTGTCCTCCCGTGGAGCGGAACGAGAGCGAGCCGGTGCCTGCGAGGACCACGGAGTCCCACATGAACCCGCAGCCCGCTGTGCGGTCCCCGGTCGCTGCAGTGTCCACACAGGTAACAGAGGACATGTGGTCGTGTTTCATCTCCAGCAGCCTCTGTGGGTTATAACAGCTCGTGCGTAAAAACCCGCCGCAGGCAAGGTAAAGTAGAGCCTCTCTGCGCACGAGCACCGTGTGAGTCCACACTCTTGCAGATAAAAGGCCACTGTTACAGATAAGTTAAGGAGATGTCCATTTTAATACCACGCACCGCCCTCTTTAAGGAGGATTAAACTATTCTTTATAAATAAAGTGCACATAACACACTACAGCGCTCAACATCAATATAGGCCAAAGTGATGAGAGAGATGTAACAGCTTGTAAACGGAAGAAAAACTTTTCATTCACATTTGATTGAATTTGTGCAGTAGTTTACCCAGAGTCATTTAAAATACGCAATAATCACCTTTTACGCACTTTACAGAAGGAAGTAGCTTTAAAGGTCCCATATTATAAAAAGTAAGATTATCATATATTTTATATTGCAAAGCAGGTTTAAGTGATATATAAATACTATGAAAGTATGGAAGTGCTCAATATACAGAGAAATACACACAGCCCGTATTCAGAAATTGTGTGTTTGAAACAAGCTGTCAGGATTTCTGTCCATTTGTGATGTCACAAATATACAATATATAGATCATTACACAGATTTAAACGTAAACATTCTAAATGTATCCCAGTTTATATCCTGTTGCAGTGGATGAGAATAACATCAGCTGACAGGAAGTAAACATGGACCAAACTGTTGCCTAGCAACGCAATTCTGTTGCAATTCTGTTGCAATTCTGTTTGAAATGTACTAAAACGGAGTGTTTCAGACAGAGCGTGTATACAGGTATATTCAGACAGACAGTATGAGAAAAATAATATGTTGTTTGAACATTAAAGCGCATAAAGATGTTCTAGTAGAAACCCCAAATACAAGTATGAACCTGACAATGAGCACGATATGGGACCTTTAAAGCTGCACTAACAGAGTTGTACTGTATATTAACAATGGATCACCTGACTATGTGCAATGTCACTGTCACTCTCTGATAAACCTGCTGTACCCTACAACAGCAGACAGACACAGTCAGAGGAGACTAGCCGGTGGACATGGTGGAGCATTTAGCAGCTAAAGAGACAGACATTTCCCTCAGGAGTTGGTGGAGAACCAAAACAGAGCTATAAGAGAGAGAAAATTGGACTTAAAACACAAAACACAACTCCAAATGAATGATAATGTTGCCAGCGTGTCTGCTGGATGTGTAAATAGGCAAATGTTTGTCAGTATGTTCACCCCAAGTGATATTATGTCATGTGTTCTGTTTACAGCTTGTTCTGCTATCTCCAAGAGAGCAAGAAATAAGAATGAATGCAGAGTTAAGGATACTTTCAGTTACAGCCTGAAATACACACATTAACTGTATAAATAAAGTATGGAATCATGGAAGTGAGCAAATATGCTGCTTTATGCAAATATATTTATTATTGTAAATCCATGAACAACACAAAATGATGACAGATATTGTCCAGAAACCCTCACAGGTACTGCATTTAGCATAAAAAATATGCTCAAATCATAACATGGCAAACTGCAGCCCAACAGGCAACAACAGCTGTCAGTGTGTCAGTGTGCTGACTTGACTATGACTTGCCCCAAACTGCATGTGATTATCATAAAGTGGGCATGTCTGTAAAGGGGAGACTCGTGGATACCTATAGATCCCATTTACATTCACATATCTGGAGGTCAGAGGTCAAGGGACCCCTTTGAAGATGACCATGACAGTTTTTCCTCGCTAAGATGTAGTGTAAGTTCTGAGCGTTATTTAACCTCTTTCACGACAAGCTAGTATGACATGGTTAGTACCGATGGATTCATCAGGTTTTATAGTTTACTATGATACCAGTATCTTCACTCTAGCTTTAAAACTGAGCCACTACAACCTCTGACAGATCGATTGTGTTAATGCCTTAAAGGTCCCATATCGTGCTCATTTTCAGGATCATACTTGTATTTTGTGTTTCTACTAGAACATGTTTACATGCTGTAATGTTCAAAAAACACTTTATTTTCCTCATACTGTCTGCCTGAATATACCTGTATTTACCCTCTGTCTGAAACGCTCCTGTCAGCTGCTGTTATTTACGTACACTGCTACAGGAAATAAACTGGGACATATTTAGAATGTTAACATTTATAACCGTGTAATGGTCTAAATATTGTATATTTCTGACATCACAAATGGACAGAAATCGGCTTATTTCAAACGCGCAATTTCTGAATACGGGCTGTGTGTATTTCTCCGTATATTGAGCGTTGATAGTTTAACTGTATTTATAAAGCACTTAAACATGTTTTATAACATAAAAGACATGAAAATCTCACTTTTTACAATATGGGACCTTTAAAGAAATTAGTGCCGTTAAAACTAATTTGCGTTAAGACGTTATTATCGTGTTAACTTTGACTTTTATCTTAAAAGTTATCTTAAACTTTATTTATTTATATAGAGCCTTACATTACAAAGGTGCTTAACAATTCAACACAAAATACAATCCATAACACAGTAAAAGAGGGTAGATAAACTTGCCTCACGTCAAGGACTTGAGGTCTGACCTTACACTGAAGTACAAGTGACGCAGGTGTGAAGAGAGCCGTTTGGAACAGAATGAAAGTGTATAGAAGACCTTTGTTCCTGCCTGTCAGGCACTGGCTTCCTGCAGGCTGCCAATTGCTTCCTCTCTGAGCTCAATGCTTTGCTTCTTGGCCAGGCACCTGGCATTGTGAAGTGTAGCCTACAAGGCAATGTGGGAATAGCTGGTGCTCTGACAGAGCAAAGTCATATCTACGGGCCTGACAGACTGTCCTTGTGTTTCTGTGCTTCCTGTCAGGCTTCTGGCATTATGTGGCAGTCCTGAGGCTGCCTGGGAGCTATATGATTCTAAATCATCAGCACTTTTTTAAGAACTTGGTGGGTCAGGCCAGCCAGCTCACAGGATGTCACAGTTGCAGAGGAAACTTGCCTGTATTAATACAGACTGTATTGGTGGAACCGTAGTCCGTCCTCTGCGTTTCAGACAGAGGGTAAATACAGGTATATTCAGGCAGACAGTACGAGGAAAATAAAGTTGTTGTTTTTTAACATTACAGCATGTAAACATGTTCTAGTAGAAACACAAAATACAAGTATGAACCTGACAATGAGCATGATATGGGACACTTAACCACTTACCATTCCACCCCTTTATTAGAGGGGAAGGGGTGGGGGACAGGGGATGTTCAGGGGGAGACAAAAAAGTCAACAGTAGGTGTCACAACTGAAAGCTGGGAACCTGAAGATTAATTTGAGATGCAGCTCAACACTGTGTCACATTTTTCTAGTCATAAATCAGAAATAAAATGAATGAATGAATGAGTGAATTAAAATAAACTGTGAAAGTGTATAAGGGCTTAGAAAATCATGATAGAAGTATATGATGGTCATCCTCATGCTCTATTATGTCTCAGAAGTTGTTGCAGCATTTTTTTGTGCTGATACCAATTGTTTCACAGATTTGGTGCTAAATTTAACCTTTTTTTATCACTGGAGAATTGATCAAAATGATTTAACCACATTAAGACACCAAGACCTTGAGGAACACCATAGAAAAGGCATTCTGTGATTTGGGATCAACAACTTTTGATATTTGGAGATTTCTGCAAGAATTGCATTTTTTTATTATTTAAAAGTCCCATATCATGCTCATTTTCAGGTTAAATTTGTATTTTGTGTTTCTACTAGAACATGTTTACATGCTGTAATGTTCCGAAAAACCTTTATTTGCGTCATACTGTCTGCCTGAATATGTCTGTATGTCTGTCTGTCTGAAATGCTCTGCGCATTTCGACAGAATTGCGACAGAATTGCAACAGAATTGCAACAGAATTGCGTTGCTAGTCAACAGCTTGGGTCCATGTGTACTTCCTGTCAGCTGATGTCATTCACATACGCTGCAACCAGGAATAAACTGGGACACATTTAGAATGTTTACCTTTAAATCTGTGTAAAGGGTCTAAATATTGTATATTTGTGACATCACAAATGGACAGAAATCCTGACAGCTTGTTTCAAATGCAGAGTTTCTGAATACGGGCTGTGTGTATTTCCCTGTGGATTGAGCGTTTCAATACTTTCACAGTATTTATATAGGACTTAAGCCTGCTTTACAATAAAAAAACATGAAAATCTCACTTTTTTACAATATGGGACCTCTAAAGGGAAATTCTCGATGTCTTTGTCACAACATGTGATACCGCTTCTAATTTTTGGGTTCGTAGTTAAATGGATAGTTTTGTGTGTTTTGAAGTGGGGTTGTATATACTGTATATTTTCCATAGTAGGTGTATTACTTACAGTAGATGACGATCAGTGTGCCCCCAGCATGGAGAAACAGACAGTGACCACCGACACCGGAGCAAAGCAATACAGTGCTGTGGACGGGGACGGCAGAAAAATAGGAGAAAATTGATTAGTGCAGCTTGAAGATAGTGGAGTCACATATTTAAGATGGATCAGCGGTGAGGGGTATTTTCTGACAGTCTGTAGAGAGAAGGCGATGTCTGATGATTCCTTAATATAACTTCGTGCCTCCACCATGTTGGTGTAATAATAATGTAGTCTATATTTGAATTGTGCACTTACACTAACTAATATTGTGACCTTGCTCTAGACATGTGCATAAGGTCTGTAAAATAAGTAGAATATTTATTACAGGATGGTATTTATTGGATATTTAAATTTCTGATTGGCTTCTGTTGACAACTGACAACGACTGCTACTAATACTACTACTAATATAATTACTTTTATACTGGTACTACAACTACTGTGTGTGTGTGTATGTATGTGTGTGTCTGTTTTGTGTCCCAGGACAGCTGTGGCAGCAGCAGCATGTCCAGTCAGCAGCTGGTCTCTGTGTCTCCTGTGTCTCCTCTGAGCTCCGCCGGCATCCCCAAACCAGCCCAGCTCACCAAAACCAATGCACCTGTCCACATCGATGTAGGAGGACACATGTACACAAGCAGCCTGGCCACTCTTACAAAGTACCCTGAGTCACGGTGAGAGATACACACATCTGCTATGAAAAAAAACCTACTGACTACTGAAAACACACCTTACTTTAAATCAATGGGTTCCCAAACTGGGGTCGTAACCCCTAAGGGGGTCCCAGAGTTATTAATTATCTTAATTATCTATTCGTTTGAAAAATAAAAAAAAGACAAGAAAAGATCCAGGTTTTGAGGGGTATATGACTTTTCTCAAATTTACATATTCATTTGAAATATTTGATAAATCCATTAATTGTCAAATTAAAGTGTTATCACGGTCGGTATTTGGCTTTACAATTACATTAGGGGTCTGAAATAGTTACAGGTGTAAATTATTGTCATTTTAAGGGACTCTTGTTCAGTATTCAGGTGTATAATGGGTTTAATCCAAGTTGAATGGATACATGTATAGTTAATAAACTAATATTGTAATATATTAAGGGCTTTTAATGGGTTCTCTGCTTGGGTTAAGATGTTTTTTTGTACTCTTTATTTGTTGAATTGTGATCTCTTACAGTAGTAATTATCATATCTACTGTATATCACTCCCATCCCATCCCACCCCTCGATCACAACACCAAAAACATTTAAACTCTTAAATTATACTTATTTTCATGTAATTTGATAATTGGTGAGTCCTGCAGGTACGTCATTACAACACATGTGTTTATCCTTTAATTACCCCCTTAAAATCCAACTAAAACACATTAATTACATCATTATTAATGGGTACGTTGATGGAATTTTAAGGCAGAAAATTAAAGGGACTATTTGTAACTTTCAGAATTGCTTTTTAACAGCGACACCTGTGGCTGTGAAATCAACGAAAGTCAGCGTCGAGCTTGCTCGCTCTAAATAGACATGAACGAGCATCGCTCAAAACAGTGAGGCGACACACGTCAGCTAAAAACCACAATATCACTCTATATTTCACCTGCTTGGCAGTAATGTTAGCTGACCAGACGAAGGTCTCTCCATGAATCAATGCTGATCCTAGTGTTGGCTTTTCCTGCCTCAGCGCAGGCTGAGGCAGCGGGGCTCCGCAGCGTGTTTCCCTGCTCTCTCCGTCCGCAGCCGGAGAGAGCTCTGAACGGGTGCCGAATGGAGACACCGGCACCCAGTCGGTAACGAGACGACAACGTTTCTCGCTGCGGAGCCCCCTCACTTCACAAGACACGGGAAACCTCTGTTGGTCTGGAGGAGCTGCAGCAGTTATTTCTGCACAAACGTCCACTGTACATTCACTAGATATTCTCAGAGCTACTAACTCTTCTGCAGTGTGGAGTGTGCGCGCATGAACATGAGAGTGGAGCGAGCTGAGTGAAGGCAGGCAGAGGAGCAAAGTACAGCAGAGACTCCGGCCCTGGAGACCAAAGCTACGGTCTCCCCGATTCCTCCGACCGTGGCCAACACTATTTTGCAAGACGGGCTTCACTAGATGGAACTTTGGTGCTTCCGTGTAGTTTGTGTTGGAGTCTGAGTCTGAACAGCGTAGCCACATGCGAGCGCGCATGGGACACCGACCTGGATTGATTTATACATGTAAGAAGTTACAAACACGCCCTTTAACTCAGTACTGGTAGCGATTACAGCCTCATATGTTCTAACCCTAATCCTAACCCTCTTGGGTATGACGTGAAAAGCTTGGCACACTTCGGATTTTCTGCCATTCTTCTCTGCAGATCCTCCCAAACTCTGTCAGGTTGGATCACTGGGATGTCACTACCTATCATTCGATGGGAAATGTGTTTTACTTGAATTTTCAGTAAGTATGTGTCAATATTCAGGCAAAAAGCACTTTAATATATTGAAAATGTTGACATTCAGCCAGCAGCCGTGTTTTGAAGTATGGCATTAGAAAAGCTGTAATGGAAACGGTAAAATTTGATTAAACTTCCTCAGTTGTCAAAAACTCTCGCTTGAGGTGGTTTTTGCCTTTGTCAAAAAAGAGTTGATGTGCTAAATGTGATATGGAAACTCCTTTACTGAATAAGTTCTGACGTAGCGAACATTTAACTCACATGACTGATTTCTGCTGTCCCGGATATATATTTATATTGTGTTTTTCACCAGACAACATGAAATATGGCCAATACTCGCTGACATGAAATAATAATTCAAACTTGAACCAAGTGAAATAAGTTCCTGAAGACCTGGAGACTTGTTTTGTTTCTGGTGTTCAACCTGTATTTTTCTCCTCTTTTTACTGGTGGATTCCAGACCTGTAGCATAAAGCACCAACCCTAGTTTATTCCCTCCAAACCAGCTGATGGAAACGCGCCTAATTCACATTTCTTTTTTTGCGACATGTCAAGACTTTGCCTAAAATGTGCTTGACAGCTGAATGGAAACACAGCTAATGACTTTCTTGTGTGGAGATGAATTGACGGCTGACACATTTCACGACTGTATGTCTGTCTATCTTTGTCTCAGGGGAAATATCAGCGTGACAGAGACGCAGTAAGAGGAACAGAGCACTCCTGAGGGCAAACTGAGATAATGTCACCTTGTTGTTCACTTGGGTAGGGAGGGGAGGGAGAGAGAAACTAATGGACTACTTCTGAAGTAGTTGATGTTTGAGGCCAGAGAGGCTGAGAAAATGAGAGTGACCCTGAACCCCCGGGCCTCTTTCTCAGCTATTGTTAGCAGCACATTCACACACAAAGAGCTGCAGACTATACCAGGTAAATCAGAGAGGTACACAATGGATTCATGATGGTTTATTCTTCTTTCACATTTCTCACTGGTCACACGTAACTATGAAAACTGCGAGTTCTATTTTTTGGGCGCATACCATTATAAACCTCCTCTTTTGGAGAACGTGTAATGATTTTATTGTGAACATTAAACACGTTCACAGCGTTTAGAAAACACAACCAAATGAAACACAAGCCGTTTTCTGTTGCGTTTCTGTATTTGATGATGATGCTGATTTGACTGATATAGGCCACACACATTTGCGCCATGAATGTATTAAAAGAACTGGATACAGCGTTGGAGGCGGGGCCCCGGTCATTCCTATGAGAGTTGCTCATTGGCGCATGAAGCCTAAATGGCTTGACTTCCATCTGGAAAAGTACCCGGATCTTGGCGGAGTAACGTCCGAGATGATTGGCGGAGTAGCGTCCGCTCAGTCACATGACTCAGTCACGGGGTCCCAATGTCACGCTGTCGTAATTTTTTAAATAAGGGCTATTAGAGTGTTCGCACAGGGGAGTTGATTCACCTTAAAAACTTTCTCTTTCCCAATGTAAGTCTACGGGAAAAAGTCTTTTGGGCCCAATGCATCACGTGATTGACACAGAAGTTGCAGTACCGCCGTTTGGCCACTACGAAAGTCAGGATCGACGACCGGCGCTCTTCCTGGGGGCTTGATTTGCGCTCATGAAATTTATCCGCCATTTTTGATTTATTGGTAAACACTTTTCTTGCTTCTTTTGGCACATATTTTATCTAATCATCACCAACATGCCATATTTAAATGACCCTGAACAGACTTCCCATTTGTCTGTAATTGGTTACCAAACGTTTGAAGATGTGGCCTGGTGCACTTAACGGGCAAGTGTGTAACATCTCATACAATTCTACCCACAGGGGGGGCAATAATATGTCTACAGTTCTGTTGACTTTAATAAAATGAAGCTTGGTAAACAAGTTCTCCATGAGCATGAAATATTAGTAAGCACGGCATCAATAGCCCCACCTTGTGGCCATTAGTAAAACACCATCATACTACTTGTTTACTGCTGTATCTCTTTAAAGGGACTCAATATAAGAATCAGAAACTGCGTTTTAACAGTGCCACCTGTGGCGGTTAAGTCAACAACAGTCAGTGTCCTGTGGCTAGCACTTGTGTTGAATGTTGACATGTAGTGTAAAGAGCTCTGAGTGGTCAGAGGACTAGAAAGGAGCTGATGTGTAAAGTCCATTTACCATTTACCGAAGGCGCTGTTAGACTGTGTAAGTTTACTGCATGTCACACTGTGTGAGGTGGTCTAATAAATGTCTGACTGCACAAGGCATGCATGGTGAATTATAGTGTTGTAATGATGAAGAAAAAAGTACATGAGAGCAGAGGCACATCAGCTGGTGTCATCCATCTGCGGCGCTGTGATGTTTGAAAATGCACTAAAACACTAAAGAGGCTTTGACCACAGAGCTAATACTAGAGTCCCACACATTTCTTTTTGGTTCTCACCTCCTTTCTTCTGGTTTGTGTGTGTTTAACTGTATTCAATACAGCCAGGCTGTATTCTGAATGATATGATATATATAGCATCTTTAGAGTTACAGCCCAGACACACCAGGAACGTCAGGAGCGCGTGGTGGCTGCATTACCTGTTGTTTTTTATTTCGGTGTCCGTGTTAACAGGTTAGAGCCACACTGCCCACGTGAGACGCGTCTCAGCTGTGTCTCTTCTAGAGAATAGAGGTCTCACCTATTTTTGAAGCGTGCCGCGCGCGTCTCACAGCAGCAACAGACAGTGAAAGTGATCTATTGACTGTATATTAACATCATATCAGCCACATTACTACAGTTTCGATGTCTATCTGTAGACTATGTTACGGAGATGAAAAAAAAGTAAAGACTTATTTTTAAATCAACACTTCCTGCTTTCATTTCAAAATAAAAGCCCTCAAGCATTTTTTCTGTGGACAGAATTCCTTCATTTGTTAACACAAAGCTTTTATCCTGAAACATGAGCAGTCAGTGCTGTGGAACATGCAGTGACTTAGAGAGCTCCATGAATTGATAAAGTATGGGGTTTAAATCAACACTTCCTGCTTTCATTTCGAAATAAAAGCCCTCAAGTGTTTTTTCTGTAGACAGAATTCCTTCATTTGTTAACACAAGGCTTTTATTCTGAAATATGTGCCGGACAGTGTTCTAGAACATGCAGTGACTTGGAGAGCTCCATGAATGAATATAGTACGGAGTTTTAATTGTTGATTATTACTATTATTTACAAATTACCACACGTTTCTTAACCTTTCTGTGTCTGAAATAAATATAAATGATATTTATAATGAAATGAAATTGCCATTAAAAGGCAAACTATGTAGAGAGAAAGGGCTGACAGCAGCAGCAGAAACGCAGCAGACACACAGCAGACACGCAGCTCACATATAGCTGAAATGCAGCTGATGTGAACTCCTAACACGTGAATCACGCAGCCACCACGCCATGCAGCCGCCACGCGCTCCTGCCGTTCCTGGTGTGTCCGAGGCTTTACACTGATGGCATACAGTTTTTCAGAAAGATGAGACAATCCTGGTGAAAATGTGAGCTGCAAAATGTGTTGCTTTTAGCCCATTCAGTTGTAGTGTGACTCATGCAGTGGTGGTTCCTCCATCTACATAGTGACTCCAAATAGAGCCACGAAATGTTGAACAAGATACATCTCATTTTCCAAGCAGTACTCTTGTTGAAACGATGTGTAAATGTCTGACTGACTCTTCTGTTTATGTGTGACTGCAGGTGTTGGAGCGGTTACAGCAGAAAGGGTTCTGGATCACAAGTTCATGTGGTGGTGGAGTCGACTCATCCCAGTTTAGTGAATACATTCTACGGAGGGAGGGCCGAGGCGGACGACACCCCCCCACCCTCATCCGAATAAAACAGGAACTCATGGACTGAACACCTTTTTGCACACAAATCAGCGACTGTTTCTCAAACGGAGAACAGATTCACTTCAGCATGAAAGAAGTCAACAAACTGAGCAGACATGAATACTCAGAATATCTTTCACTACGTACAGTAGGTGACTAAGATGTTAGTCTTACTTTATACTTCGCTTACAGTTGCCACATACATTTCAGACGGTAGTATCATTACAGTAAAATAAAATAGATCCATCTGTGCAGGGATTGGCAGGGGATCATGGGATCCTAAATTTGAGGTACACTAGCATTAGTATTTCTATTAAAGGTCCCATATTATAAAAAGTGAGATTTTCATGTCTTTTATATTATAAAGCAGGTTTAAGTGCTATATAAATACTGTTAAACTATCAAAACGATCAGTACACTGAGAAATACACAGCACGTATCCAGAAATTGTCGGTTGAAACAAGCCGTTAGGATATCTCTCCATTTGTGATGTCACAAATATACAATATTAAGATCATCACTTTCTAAACTTTCTAAATGTGTCCCAGTTTAATTCCTGTTGCAGTGTATGTAAATAACATCAGCTGACAGGAAGTAAACATGGACCCAAACTGTTGCCTAGCAACGTAATTCTGTTGTAATTCCGTTAAAATGCACTAAAACGGAGTATTTCAGACAGAGGGTAAATACAGGTATATTCAGGCACAGTATGAGGAAAATAAAATGAGCACGATATGGGACCTTTAATATGAAATAGAGACACAGTCTTTTATCACGGTACATGTCATTTTATATTGTGATATAGTATATTTCCTAGAAATTCAATGGAGAAACCATTGATAGACAACACAACAAGATGCTAATGTCTGTTTTTGGCTAATCTATTGAATTAAATACCTGAAAAAAACCAAGGTACTGCATCACATTGATTCAAAAATGTCTGTGATTTGTAACATTGCCCACATTGTCCTAATTCCCCCCAGAGATACTAAAGGGTGAGCCACCAAAGTATAAACCGTATGGCAAAATCTTCAACAGTTGGCACATTTCTGTATGTTTGTGTTTATACCAGGGGTTCTGCAACCTGTGGCTCTTTAGCTCCTCTCCAGTGGCTCCCTGTGGATTTTTAAAAATGGAAATTAATAACTGTTTTTTGTTTACGTTTTCGTTTTTATTTATCATTGTTGTAGATCTATGGTACGACGGTACGACGGAGTATTAGGGCCACATTGAGGAAAAAAAATAAATTGGAGATATCGAGAATAAAGTCATAATATAACGAGAAAAAAAGTCGTAATATTACAATAATAAAGTCAAAGGTTTACGAGAAAAAAGTCTTAATATTATGAGAATAAAGTCATAATATAATAAAGTAGTAATTTGTAATTTTTTTCTTTCTTTCTCGTAAAGTTATGACTTTATTCTCGTGATATTACAACTTTTTTTCTCGTAAAGTTATGACTTTATTCTTGTAATATTACGACTTTTTTCACGTTAAGTTATGACTTTATTCTCTTAATATTACAACTTTTTTTCTCGTTAAGTTATGACTTTATTCTGGAAATCTCAGATTTTACTTTTAATACTCCGTAGTACATTTGCACTTTGGCCCTCACTAAATTAGATACTTATTATATATACTTATATACTATATACTTAGACTATAAACAAATGTTTTGCGACTCCAGACAGATTTTTTTTTTTGCCTAAAATGGCTCTTTTGATAGTAAAGGTTGCTGACCCCTGGTCTATACAGACTGTCATATTGCCCAATTCTGCCATTAGTCATCTCCACCAAGGGTCTCAGGCCTCATGCTGAGGCTGCTCAATGTACCATGTCCAGAATGCATGAACATCATGCTGATGTTTAGCGGTTAACGTGGACTCCTGAAGCTGTTCTTGGGACCTGGCTGGGGGCTACAGCTCATGATCTGACTGCATGGTTTTCTATACAGTCGAACAGTTTTCAAGATAAAGTATTTTAAAATGACGACTGGATACTCATACATGTTGTTATGCATGTGTAAGAATGTCCTCTCGAGATGCCATTTTGTTATTTTGTGAATTAAAAAGCCGTGACAGATTGATGCTGATGTTGTATTTTTCTGACTGTGTAACTGTGAAAAAAAAAGATCAGATCAGTAATTTGTTCAAATGTCTCCATTTAAAGCTTTAAACTTTAATAAAAATAACTTTGTCATATACATGTCTCATAGTACATGAGACAGATAATCTGTGAAAAACATCAGGCCTCCTCCTCGTGCTCCTAATAGCATTTGCAAGATTCCACTGCGCCCGAACAAAAGCAACCAATCAGAGCCAAGCTGTCTCTAAGCAGCTGTCAATCACTGCAACTCTCATCAAATAATATCATATAAGTCATTGAGACAAGAAAACATTTTACCGGCTTCCTTACAGATCCTTAAATATTTACTTTTTGAAGACATGTTCCTCTCTGTGAATTGATGAAATATACTTTTAGGCATTGCATAAATTCTGTGTAAAATAATGAATAGGTGTTCAATTAGATTTAATTATATTATGTATGTATTATATTGTTTACTTCATTACTTATTTTTTCCAGGGAGTGGTATTATGTATTATCTTTGACAGAGCTCTAAACTAATGTCCAGTATAGGGTTCTGCTTCTGGTTTTCATTGTCAATTCATCGGTCGATTGTTTTCTTGATTAATCAATCAGATATTTAGTCAATAAAATGCCAGTAAACAGGGAAAAATGCCCATTACATTCTCCCAAAACCCAAAGTGACATCTTCAACCAAAAGTTCAAAACCTAAATATTGTTAGTTTACTATCATAGAAGACTGATGGAACCAGATCATTTTTATTTGAGAAGCTAGAACCAAATTTTGGACATATTTTCTGAAAAAAAAACAACTAAAAGAACCCTCAAAACTATGAATGACGAGATGATGAGTTCATTTTCTGTTGATTGACTAAACTAGTTTAAAAGTCCAGATGGAATAAAGCTGTGTAGGGTCACAAAAAATATAATATGACAGAGAATAAAATAATAAGACAAATAGATAAATGTTCCAAGCGCTCCTGTTTAGTAGTAATTTTGATTCAGGAGGTACAAAGTACCTGACAGGTAAGCCTGAGGGCAAAATAATCTAGAGTCCAAATGTCCCGTGATGATGACGTCGTGCTCCATGCGACAGGAAGCTGTCTCCTCCGTCTCGTCTCCACGCTGTCCAGCAGAAGCAGCAGCAGCCGCCGTGTTGTGTTGTTTTCTTGCTCTGTTTCTATCTGAAATCATGGAGAAAAGAAGCGCTAACTCCTCCGGGAAGAAACCTAAACCGGCGAAGATGAAAGACGGCGTCGACCCCGTCAAAGACTTCGAGAAGTGGAAGAAAAAGTACAACAAGACGAAGCGAGAGGTGAAGCGAGGCCGAGCGCAGAAGAAGCCCGAGTGGCAGGTGGAGCGGGAGTACATCCAGCGGCTGGTCAGCAGGTACGGAGACATCCAGTCCAACGAGGCCGTCAAGTTCTCCGACTTCCCCATCTCCAAGAAGACCCTGCTGGGTCTCCAGGGAGCCCAGTACCGGCAGCCCACGGAGATCCAGAGACAGACTATCGGCTTCGCTCTGCTCGGTAAAGACGTCCTCGGCGCCGCTAAGACCGGCTCCGGGAAGACGTTAGCCTTCCTCATCCCGGTGCTGGAGTGTCTCTACCGGCAGCAGTGGAGCTCCGTGGACGGCCTCGGCGCTCTCATCATATCCCCCACCAGAGAGCTGGCCTACCAGACCTTCCAGGTCCTCCGCAAGGTGGGCAAGAACCACGAGTTCTCCGCGGGGCTCATCATCGGCGGGAAGGATCTGAAGACCGAGTCGGAGAAGATCCACCGGACCAACATCGTCATCTGCACCCCGGGCCGGCTGCTCCAACACATGGACGAGACGGCCACCTTCCACGCCTCCGACCTCCACATGCTGGTCCTGGACGAGGCGGACCGCATCCTGGACATGGGCTTCGCGGAGACACTCAACGCGATCCTGGAGAACCTCCCCAAGTCCCGGCAGACCCTGCTGTTCTCCGCCACGCAGACCAAGTCGGTCAAAGACCTGGCCCGGCTCAGCCTCAAAGACCCGGAGTACGTGTCGGTCCACGAGAAGGCCAAGTTCAGCACGCCGGCCACCCTGGAGCAGAGCTACGTGGTGTGTGAGCTCCAGCAGAAGGTCAACATGCTCTACTCCTTCATCAGGAGCCACCTGAGGAAGAAGATCATCGTCTTCTTCGCCTGCTGCAAGGAGGTTCAGTACCTGTTCCGGACCATGTGCCGCCTCCGACCCGGCATGCCCGTCCTGGCTCTGCACGGCAAGCAGCAGCAGATGAAGAGAGTGGAGGTCTACAACGACTTCCTGAGGAAGAACAACGCCGTGCTCTTCGCCACGGACATCGCCGCCAGAGGCCTGGACTTCCCCGCCGTCAACTGGGTGCTGCAGTTCGACTGTCCGGAGGACGCGGACACCTACATCCACCGGGTGGGCCGGACCGCCAGGTACCAGGAGGGGGGGCAGGCCCTGCTGCTGCTGCTCCCCTCTGAGGAGGGGGGCATGGTCAGCCAGCTGCAGGAGAAGAAGGTCCCCATCAATAAGATCCAGGTGAGACCAGCATCACCACACACACACACACACACACACACACACACACACACACACACACACACACACACACACACACACACACACACACACAGTGTAATGCATTGTACACTGGTTACAGCTGAGGTCATGTTCAGGCTGTATGTTGCATTATACAGTTCATACAGCTCCGTTATACAACATGACCACACCCAGGGAGCATGGGAGTTTTGTCCTGTAATAAAGTGCATAATATAGAGATGAATTAGATTATACATCATATGTTAGGAAACACACTATCAAAAGAGATTGTTGCTATTGGATCGTTTTAAATGTCATTTTTTTCAGTGTGCGAGCAGTACAAAGAAATAAAACTGTTAAAGGTCCCATATTGTAAAAAGTCAGATTTTGTCTTTTACATTATAAAACAGGTTTAAGTGCTTTATAAATACTATTAAACTATCAAAACGCTCAATATACGAGGAAACACACACAGCCCGCATTCAGAAATTGCACGTTTGAAACAAGCCGTTAGGATTTCTGTCTATTTGTGATGTCATAAATCTACAATATTTAGATTTCACAGTTTTAAACGTAAACATTCTAAATGTGGCCCAGTTTATTTCCTGTTGCAGTGTATGTAAATAACATCAGCTGACAGGAAGTAAACATGGACCCAACTGTTGCCTAGCAACTCAATTATGTTGCAATTCCATTGAAATGCTCTAAGATGGAGCGTTTCAGACAGAGGGTAAATAGAGGTATATTCAGACAGACAGTAGGAGGAAAATAATGTGTTTTTTTAACATTACAGCATGTAAACATGTTCTAGTAGAAACACAGAATACAAGTATGAACCTGATAATGAGCACGATATGGGACCTTTAAGAGGTCAGTGTGAGAACTTTTTTTAGGGATGCATATCGGCAGCGATATAATATTGTCTGATTAGTGAGAGAATGTAATTATTGCTATTGTTCCAATAATGGTATTTCAGCCAATAACTAGAAGTGCACTCGCAGAGCGCAGACCTCCGCCAAGGCAGGTTTCATGTACGTCGCTTGTTTATGTTGAGATCAGCTGTACGGCGCGGAGCAGCATAGCGGAGCATCGTAAAATGACTTCAGTGGAAGTGGTAAGAAACAAAATAAAATTCACCTAAAGCGTTGTCGTCACTCTTTGCAACAATCACCAAGTGTGCCTTGGTCGAAGTAAACTGTAATGTCAGGTGTTTGATGAGGAAAGCTGGCAGAAGGAGAGAGCTGCATGAACGCGTCATCAGTTACACTGCGCATGTCCTAAAGCCTATGGTGTTAATGCACAGGCTGAGCAGAGTTATTAAAAAAAATTCCCGAATCCGGATCATGATTCAAAATGTAATGGATTGTTGATTGTGTCACACCCCACCCCTCCAAAAAATTTAATTCAAATCCATGGCTGACTTTTGGAGTTATCTTCCAAAAGGACAAACCAACAAACCAACGCAGGTGAAAACAAAACCTCCTTCCTAGGCCTTCGCAACAGGAAATAAACTGGGACACATTTAGAATGTTTACGTTTAAAACTGTGAAATGGTCTAAATAGCGTGTATTTGTGACCTCACAAATGGACAGAAATCCTAACGGCTTGTTTCAAACGCACAGTTTCTGAATGCGGGCTGTGTGTGGTTCTCCATATATTAAGCATTTTGATAGTTTAACAGTATTTTTTTATAGTACTTAAACCTGCTTTATAATATAAAAGACATGAAAATCTGACTTTTTACAATATGGGATCTTTAACACTAGATTGTAGGATATTGGTCTCAAATTGTGCAGTGAAGGTTTCATCTGTTAACAAACACATCTTGTGTGGTTGATGATAATAATATATATATATATATATATATAAACTGGAAAAACAAAGTTCAGAAACTTGTGTTTGATGGATTATTTCTCTGTTGTTACAATGCTAATGGTCATTGTATTTTACATCGTTGGAAAGCCTGTTTATTTACCTTCGCAATGATGTCCAACTTGTAAGGATCATGAATTTGTGGGATGAGCAGCACAGCTGATTATGTGGGTAGCGCCCAAGAAAAATTAGCCAAAATGCTCCGTCAATGGTAGACAGTGTATTCTCCTGTTGGTGTTGACTCTGCTGCTGCTGCTGCCTGATTTCGTCCACTTTCCAGGCGAGGCGCAGTTCATCTCCAACGAGCCTAATCCAGAACCTTGACTGTGGACTATAGGGACAGCACTCGAAAACCCGGCTCAGAATGGGGCTCTGTGTGTTTACACGAGGCTGACTAAATAACAGCTCAGCCCTATTAGCTAGAGATGAGAGGCTGAGATCAACCAGCCTCTCATCTCTAGCAGCAGTCTGGTCACATCAGCAGCAGAGGGAAGAGAACAGAATGATGACAGTAGAGTCCTTCTGGACTACAGGTTAACATGAATTACTTCATCAGTATCTAACAGTATTCTAATAGTTTATACTCCAGGTTAACATGAATTACTTTATCAGTATATAATAGTATTCTAGTATTCTAACTTTATCAGTATCAGGGTCTGAAATTAACTTTTTTCACTGCCTGTCACTGTGGCGGGTAAGTATTTTTGTTTGTCTGCCACTCAGAAATTGTATCTGCCACAATTTGAAATCTCTGCGCTAAATGAAGGAATAACATTTTAGATCTGATGTAATTCAATGTTCGATATATTTTACATAAAAAACATTATATACATGGTAAATTACAGTGTTCAAATTACACCGTAGCGTGTATTTCACAGAGGTTTAGTAATAACTATGCGCTACACAAAATGTACAGTAATTTTCATCACCGTTCATTCTAATGTAATTCAAGGAATTTTTCTTTCAACTCTCGTCCCAAATTCATTCCAAAATTTTCGATCATATTTTTTTCAGCCAGCGGGACAATGGGACATCCTTAGCGTTTTCCCTGCCTGCCAAAGTGGCAGGTGGCCTGATGATTCTATCTGCCACTGCCAACAATTTACCCGCATTTGGCGGGTGGCGGGTGCTAATTTCAGACCCTGATCAATGTAGAGGTATTCTAAACAGTGTGGAGTCCTACACTACCAGTACACTGAAGTAAGTACTGTTTAATAATAATAATAATAACTTGGATTTATATAGCGCCTTTCAAGAAACCCAAGGACGCCTTAACAAAGACATGAATAAACACAACAAATGGAACATAACAGTAGCTAAGGGCCATAGGCCTTGGTGAAGAGGTGGGTTTTAAGACGTCTCTTGAAGCTGTCCAGAGATGGTGCGTTGCGGAGCTCTATGGGGAGAGAGTTCCAAATAAGTACCCCTCATCAAATTATTACTCCGTAGCGCTTCTAGTGATCAAAAAGTCCCCAGGATGTCTTTAATTACAATACAAACGTATAGATTTGAGTGTTCCTTCCAACAATAAAAGAGTGGTAGACAACATCTGTATTCGTCATCTTGTTTTTTGATTGGTTCCAGGTGAATCCAGACAAACTGCAGAGTGTTCAGCAGAAGCTGGAGGCCTTCCTGGCCCAGGAGAAGGAACAGAAGGAGAGAGCTCAGAGGTGTTTCATGTCCTACCTGCGCTCCGTCTACTTGATGAAGAACAAAGAGGTGTTTGACGTCTTTAAGCTCCAGATTGAGGAGTACGCTCATTCTCTGGGCCTCGCCGTGGCTCCGAGGGTGCGCTTCCTAAGTAAAGCTCAGGCACAGAGAGCTGAGAAAGGAGGCCAGAGAGAGGAGGAGGAGCAGTCCGAAGAAGAGGACGAGCTGAAGAGCTTTAAGGCCCAGCTGAAGGGAAACGCTCCTCATGAGGACAGCCAGAGCTCAGAGTCCGAAGGTTCAGGTGATGATGATGAAGAAGAAGAAGAGGTGGATCGGTCCAAGATGCTTCTTCTGGGTGCAGATGACAGTGAGGATGACGAGGATCTGAGAGACTTGGACCTGCTGACAGTCAAAAGAAAGGATGTCTTCAATCTCTCAGGGGATGAGGAGAGTTCCGAGGAACTTGCCGAGGGCTCCAAAAAGAAAATGGAAAAAGAGACAAAGTTCAAAGAAGCCAAAAAGGCCCTTAAGAGAAACTTCCAGCTCAACACCAAAGTGGCTTTCAGCGAAGAAGGAGAGGCCGTGCAGCTGTGGCCTCCAGTCCAACGTGCTGTGACCGGTGGAGAGGAGGAAGAAGAGGAGGGGGTTTCAGGAATCAACATGGAGAAGGCCAGGGAGAGGCTGAAACGCGAGGACCAGGCATTTGACAAGCAGGAGTACAGCCGCAAAGTGAAAGCCAAACACAGGGAGAAGAGGCTGAAGGCGAAGGAAGCCAGGAGGGAGGCCAGCAAGAAGCATGGACGCGACTCTGACGAGGAGGACGAGGTGCATGCGTACCTGGCCAACCACAGCGAAGACGAGTTTGACCCCAGCACCCTGCCGGACCCCGACAAACTGCACTCAGAGGAAGAGGAGGATCCGATCACGTCGGCCAAAAGGCAGCACAGCAGTGAAAGCAGCGATGAGGAAGAGGAGGAGCTCACAGCAGGGAAGAGGAAGAAAGTGAGGCATCAGAATGATGAGCACACAGCCCTGGACACTGGTCTGTCTCTGGCTGAAGACGAGGAGTTGGTCTTACACCTGCTGGGGGGTCACAGGTAGAGAAAAACGGGACAGTATGAAACCAGTCAGTTAAATAATGTTCTAATAGTTCAATGAGAAAACAGAGAAGCACAAGACGTGTTGACATTTGAAAAGGTAAAGGTGCAGTCCAGCGCTTCACTGTTTGCACAGCCACACCGTTGGAGGACTCATAAGAGATATGAGTGGTCAAAACTGAAGCATCAGAGCGCTGAAATCCAGACATTTAATCCATAGTATGGGTCAATCCTACAACTCCACTGATGCAACCGATACCATTATTTCATTAAAGCCCTAAATAAGCAACAATCAAAGTTATAATAACATCTTTGAGTATTATTGAGAGTTCTACTCTGTAAGTCTTCTTCATCAGGGCTGTGTGGCTGAGGTTTAATCACATTTAAACAACACACTCAACTGTTATCAAATTCTGATGCAACTTTTTATTAAATTTGTCCAAATTCCACACATAACCTTGATGACGTCATCATCAGGGTTATTTTCCTCATACTTGACAAAGCTCCTGTAACTTCTGTTTTTTTTAACCTGGACCCTATTGTCCCATGTTTTCGTGTCTAAGTGACTAATGGGAACAAGACTTTCTGAAACTGGTCCAGTATTGAGGGAGAACTCTGTAACCGAGCTGTGAGGTCAGTGAGCAGCATCAGTGTGACATTACGTCCACTAAAAGTGCTTGTTTTTGCCTCTGACAGGCTCAGATTGTTATTATCAGTCTGACAACATGATGGAAAGGACCCTACAGAGAAATAACACGTGTTTCTGACCTTTCACTTGATCCCGTCTGTTTGTTGTGTCCAAGTCCCGCTCAAGGAGAAGTCTGGTTGTTAAATCTGAATAATCGTATACTCTGGCTCAAAGAATTAAGGATTCACAGACCTCATCCACATGGTGGAAATCATCTAAATATTCAGCTATGACATTGTAAATCTTTTAATTAAAGGTCCCATATTGTAAAAAGTGAGATTTTCAGGTCTTTTATATTATAAAGCAGGTTTAAGTGCTTGTATGTGTGCCCGTATTCAGAAATTGCACGTTTGAAACAAGAAGTTAGGATTTTTGTCCATTTGTGATGTCACAAATCTACAATATTTAGACCATTACACCGTTTTAAACGTAAAAATTCTAAATGTGTCCCAGTTTATTTCCTGTTGCAGTGTATGTTAATGACATCAGCTGACAGGAAGTAAAGATGGACCCAAACTGTTGCCTAGCAACGCAATTCCATTGCGATTCCGTTGAATTGCACTAAAACGGAGTGTTTCAGACAGAGGGTAAATACAGGTATATTCAAGCATACAGGATGAGGAAAATAAAGGGTTTTTTGAACATTACAGCATGTAGACATGTTCTAGTAGAAACACAAAATACAAGTATGAACCTGAAAATGAGCATAATATGGGACCTTTAACACTAAGCTACGCACTCTGTACTCCAACACAACACTCACGTTTCCACCATGGATGTATTCCACTATTCCACCGTTAACTTCCAGCAACACGTCACCTCGCCAGATTTCAGAAGGAGACTTCTTCCTTGAGCGAGACTCTTTCCTTAATGTTGTCAGACATTTATAACAACAATCAGAGCCTGTCATGGTAAAAACAAGCACATTTAGTGGATGTAAATGATGGTGCCAGTTTGCCCCAATAGCACCGTATTGCAGCCTGTGAGCAGCTGCCATCTACAGCGCTCTAACCCTCAATACTGGACCAGTTTCAGATGTTGTCCCTATTAGTCAGTTAGACACAGAAACATGAGAATATATGTAGAGTCCAGGATGAAAAATACCAAAGATACCGTTTAAGAGCCACAGCAAACATTATACTACTGTTGAATGGTAAGTTTGTGGAGTGCATCTTTAATTTCCAAGTGTGATGTTGAAACTACGTACTTTGTATTTACAGTGTGATTAGAACAGAGGATTTGATGTGGGTTGAGTTTCCATGCCGTTATTTGAATCTGCAGTCCCATGTCCAGAGCCTCCTCTCTCTCTCTCTCTCTCTCTTGAGTTCTTGTGTATCGACTCTAAACCTTCTTCATCATCAGAGAGTCCTGAGGTCTTGTAATTAATGACATCCATGATGGAACTATTCCTCTTATGTAAAAGTAATTTAATTTCAGGACATTGAGTTGTTCTATTAAAGATATTTCTATTGCTCATCTCAGTGTTCAGTTTGAAATGTTTGAAATTTAATTTGACTCTGGAGATTTGTAGGATTATTGGCTCGGTAGTTATCGGTGTCAGGATTTAAGACTAGGGCTGACCCGGATGCTCCGACCGTTGCCATGGTATTCAACCTCCAAATCACTATTCGAATGCTTCGTTTTAA
>CAKAOI010028581.1:0-20251 GCA_916701655.1 Sebastiscus albofasciatus
ATACCGGTCTTTCTCCTTGAAGCACAAACAAGTATTCGCCTTCCCATCTTTCTTGAAACAGTCTTCCGTCTGCATCAACTTTTCTCTTTCTGGACATTTTGGGATCATTATTTATATCTCAATTCCACTCGTTGGCATGGATGTGGAAACACTGTGGCGGCTACCGTAGTCGAAAGGCATTGTGGGAAATGTAGTTTTTGGTCAAAGCATGCTCTTAATTTATTTTTTGGGTATTTATTTTTAGACACTCAAAACTTTTAAGCTCTCGCGGGCCACATAAAATGACATGGCGGGCCACATCTGGCCCGCGGGCCTTGAGTTTGACACATGTGCTCTAGTGCAAGGAGGAGTCTCCTCTCGAAAACACTCACGGGACCACTACCTGTGTCTACTCGCCTCCTTTTAGCAGGTGGCCGTGGAGTGGATGCAGCTGGCTGAGGTTGCGCTTGGTGGGAGACAGACTGTGCTTCAGGGAGGGGGGTGGTGGTTGGAAACTGCAGGTTGGGTGGAAGGATGGAGGAGACAGGCTGTGCTTTAGGGAGGGGGGTGGTGGTTGGAAGCTGCAGGTAGGGTGGAAGGATGGAGGAGACAGGCTGTGCTTCAGGGAGGGGGGTGGTGGTTGGAAGCTGCAGGTAGGGTGGAAGGATGGAGGAGACAGGCTGTGCTTCAGGGAGAGGGGTGGTAGTTGGAAGCTGCAGGTAGGGGGGGCGGATAGGGGATACAGGCTGTGCTTCAGGGAGGGCAGAGTGGATGGTGGCTGCAGTGGATGGGACCCTCCTGGCTAGGTTGGCTGGTTTTTAAACTGGTGTCTCAGACTCTTCCACCTTGTGTGGCAGATGTCCTCTAATGAGAACATAGGATCATATGAGCACATCAATTTACTGTGTCTTACATCAGTGTTTGTGAAGATCATCTAACTTTGTCCTTTTTGTGTGCTAGTCAGTGTTGGGGAGTAACTGTAGTTGTAATCAGTTACAATTACTGAGAACTAAACATACCGGCTACAGACAAATATATCTTTTAAACCCACCGGAAACTTCAACAATCTCAGCAACCTTCTTCCAGGCTGCATTCCTCTGGCTATTATTTCTGTAGTTGGGCAACAAAGCATCGTACAACACTGCAATACCCGACACCACCGCGATTCATTTTTCCTCCATGGCTGACCTGCTTCTGACCCACAACAAAGAAAACTACACTCCCCTCATACAACTGCGAAAATACCGGCTGCAACGCTTTCCCTTGTGGGCGGTCCTCTCCCGGATTTCAAACTGGAACCAGTATGGAGGCTCTTTTGGAAACTTTCTCTTATTTCATGAAAATAGTTCACCGAAATGTGTTTCTGAAAACATTCGAGGCGAGAAATAAGCCATGCAGTTGATGAATCTGTCTTTATTTTGGATCGACTACGTTTATTTTAAAAGATCCTCAGGAGTTTCGAGAGGCGGCGAGTTGCGTCGGACGCCCGTGATTTGCATAAAGTAGACGAGCCCTCAACTTTATGCAAATGAAGAACGGGCGTCGTGACGCCTAGTCTCTTGAATCGCGACGCCACGCTACCAGAATGCATTGTGCGACTGCTTACATAGACAATGAATGAGGGGGGTGGAAAGCACAGAGGCTGTGGACACACACCATCACTGTCAGACTCTGAATTGACAGAAATGTGATCCTCATATTCGGATTCATCTTCCAAAGGTTCTCTCTCTCTCTCTTCTAAAATCATCTCTAAAGCCCTCTGAGCAGAGAATCTTTTCGCCATCTTGATCGATTGTGATAAGGAGCCACACAGACAATTTGAAGCTGGGATATAGTGTGAGAAAATATAGAATGGTTCCCGCAAGACAGAGGGTAAAATATGCGGGAACGTGGGAGCAGACAGGTGTCGGTGCTCGAAATGTAACAACCTCGTGCGGGAACAGCAGGAGCAGAAAGACAAAACTCACACACATATAGAAACACATACACACACTAACAGCAGCTCAGGTCAGAGGAGGACAGAGTGAAGGTACACAGCACCTACAATTTCCACACATATATTTCCCTCAAACACTAAATATGTAATATAATTGTGTAGGGAGATGTACAGTGTGCAGTCATTGAAAATGTGTTCTTTTATATGTTCTTCACAGAAAATGAGCCAAGGCCAATGGGTCTGAGGTTGAAAAAATAATTAATCGCATCATGTTTCTTTTAGTAAACATTGAAAACGGGTCCCACAGACCTGAACACCACACAAGGGTTGAACCAGAAAAAAATTAACTTACATTTTTAAATCAATTCTTCTTTGCCGCTCCAAAACAGTAGCCTTGGACTGTGGAAAAAAATGGTATCGGAACATATCTAACTGAAACAAATTGTTGAAGACCTCTCATCATTTTTCTCTCGTAGATGGTTAGATGGCCGAGCAGACTGGATTCGTTTCCCGGTTTGCATCCTCTACTTCTTCTCCGCCGTTTACTGGTGGATTACATCCATGCGTAGCCTATGGCGCCAACTTCTGAGTTTATTCGTTCCAAAACATTTGATGGAAATGGGCCTACTTTGCATTTCTTTTTTCAAAAGTTTGCTTAAAATTCGCTTGATAATTGAATGGGATTTTACTGAGTAGATTTAGAGCCACAGTGAAACGAGGCTCTATAGGTACTGTAGCTCCTTGTTATATATTTAGACGTTGTTAATTAACAATTAAAAAAAACGTAGATAAGTACTTAGTGACCCCTACTGTACACTGCGGTTGCAAGGAGGTTTGTAACACAGCCGTGAAGATGTTATTCAGGAAGAATTGAAAAGATGGCATTGGTAGAGCAAGGGAAAAATATTGGTCGACATAAGAAGTGCCGCTCCAATCAACGCATACAGTAACTTCACACCAGCAGGACTGAGGCATTTACTTCTGGGTTTCATGTGGCCAGTTACTGATGCTGAGTCAGCAGGCTGGTAGTAACCCTTGTCAGCGGCCTTTGAAGCCACTGCTTTCTCCCAGGCTTCTTCCAAGATTAGGAAGTGTTTCCAAGCCAAGCCAAGCCAGGCCAAGCCAAGCAGAGCGGTTTCTTTCTCATTATTAAAGCCTGAAAGGATACAGTACACTGAACGAGATGTTGTCAAAGTCTCTCCAAAAGGAACAATCTGTGACGTATTTGTAAAGAGAGAGGGTAGCCAAAGCATCTAATTTATTAGTAGGACAGCCGGACTGAGCCTGAGCAGTCTGGAGGACCCAAACCAACAACTAACTGACTGGAAAGTTTATTTACTGAAGTGGACCGAATGCTTATGGAGCTAGAATTTGAAGCCAACCGTACATTAGTGCACCAAAATGATTCGCCAACAACAACCCAGTGAATGGCCTGCATTTCATTGTCTGTGTGTTTATTGATGCCAACATCAAGATGATTTTACATCATGACGTCAAATGTCTCAGCACTGCCAGTTCACACTTTACTAGTACTAACTCTTGTTTAGAAAGTGTAAGTGGTTTAGTATTGAGTCCTGGCTATAATACGTGATGCATATAAATATGTTGTGAGAAATCCAGCCAAATAAGAGGCTTTATGTAACGCTACAGGAGGTTGACAAGTTGCCATAAAGTCTATCTAGACTAGAAAATAATGACCCTGTCATTCACACGTCAAAGGCAATGCACAGGAGCTGCAGTAAAACAATTCAAAATTGAAGGTTTGAATACAATACTATAATAAAACAACAGCAGGGGAAACACTGAAGAGTTGTTTTCTGCAAGTTCCAGAAGATAATTAACACCTATTTAGTAAAAAAGAAATTCACCAAATTTCTAGGGCTGTCAAAGTTAACGCGATGATAAAGCGTTAATTCGTTTTAACGCCACTAATGGTAACACTTCATTTTATGGGTCTGCAAATTTCATGATAATCAGGTGATAATTAGCAAGGAACCTATTTGAAATTTCTTTGGCATTACTGCCAAATTACCCCAATATTTACCTCAAAATGTATCGAAAATGACTTTATTATAAACATGATTTAATAATTATATGTTAAAATAGCATATGATGGTTAAAATAGGGCCCTTAGGCTTGAGAAGCGGCTGCTCTTCATCGGAGGTGGAAAACTAATAGAAGTGATCAGACACAAATCAGACACAAATCTCAACATTGTGTGACTTATTGTCTACACAAATGTAACCTGGTAGCTAATGTCATGATTCAGGGAGTTTTTTTTAAAGAATTTCAAATAAGTTATTTGCTAATTATTATCTATTTATCAGCACACATGGAAATAAAGCATGTCAATTAACTTTTTATCCTTTTCCTGGAAATGTATTAAATAAATGATCAGCTATTGGGAAATAGCGGAATATAACTATTACATAATGTTAATAATAAGGTTATTTTCGATCAATTTTGAGGTAAATATTGGGGTAATTTGGCAGTAACTCCAAAAAAAATTCAAATAGGTTACTTGCTAATTATCACCTAGTTACCATGAAATTTGTGGACCTGTAAAAGGAAGTGTTTTCTTTAACACATTAACGCAACTTGCATTACATTTTTCTTAAAAATCCGACAGGCCACCGATATTTTGGAAATTATAGCGGGCTCAGTTTTAAAGCTAGAGTGAAGATACTGGTATCATATGAAACTAGAAAAAAAAATAAGGAATCCATTGGTTCCAACCATGTCAAACTAGCTTGTCGCAAAAGAGGCTAAATAACAGTCCAAACTTACACTAAACTTTAGTGAGGAAAAACTGGCATGGCCATTTTCAAAGGGGTCCCTTGACCTCTGACCTCCAGATATGTGAATGAAAATGGGTTCTATGGGTACCCACGAGTCTCCCCTTTACAGACATGCCCACTTTATGATATGATATTTATGACTATGATAGTCAAGTCAGCACACTGACACACTGACAGCTGTTGTTGCCTGTTGGGCTGCAGTTTGCCATGTTATGATTTGAGCATATTTTGTATGCTAAATGCAGTACCTGTGAGGGTTTCTGGACAATATTTGTCATTGTTTTGTGTTGTTAATTGATTTCCAGTAATAAATGTATACATTTGCATAAAGCAGCATATTTGATAAGAGTATTAAATACTTGACAAATCTCCCTTTAAGGTACATTTTGATTAATCACTATTAAATATTCAAATCGATTGACAGCCCTGGCAATTTCACTTTCAAACAGTTTTAATATGCTGCATTTGGTGCCACAATTTGTAATATATGAAAGGAAATCATCTATTGTGCCTCGAGGTCAAGCGGTACCAAGTCTGGACTGAACGAGGACATGACTAGAGATTGTCTGAAAGTTCCAAATAAACTTTCATGGTAGAGTTGAATTAGAGGGATTATCGCCTGAGCTTTGGGCAGTTTGAAAGTATTAAATTCAGTCTTCTCATCCATCTCCTCCATATGTATAAGACTTCGTTCAGCACTTCAGGATTCTTCGTGACAGCCCGACTTTCAGAACATGCACTTAGAATAAAAGGTGCTCTTAACATTCATAAATGTGCACTCACAGTGGACAATCCATCATAATCATGGGGGCACACTGTACATAGCTCAGTGGGCACAGCAGTCTCTTTCTGTCTCTGCTGCTGACATTCAAACAAAGCGCTGGCTCCTCCACTCCTCTGCAGGATCCCAATGAAAAACAACAACAAATGAATCACAGGCAACAGCAGCCCACTTTGCTCCCTTCACAGCATATAAAATGTCAATGCGCACAACAATCCCTTACAGTGATGGATGGGTTAGAGTCACTGCTCTGTTCAAAACACAAAGCACCGACTCCACCTCGCACTACCTACACATTTCACACTTCTTTGTAAATGTCATACACTGTTTTCATGAACAGGTGTCGTTTCATTGTTCGTAGGATGACCGGAGCCAAAAGGTAACTGCAGGGTAGTTTTCCAGCTAAGACCCCAAACAGAAAGCCCCTTTCTAAATGATGGAGAAAGTTCTGTTGTAATGTTATATACATATATTTTTTCTCAGCTTTTAAACTGTTAGTTTACATCTAGAGTGCTATAAGTGGATGGTTCACCCCTTTTTTTCCAAGTGTTAGTTGCCTTTATAATTTGTGGAAAATGAACATTTAGTAGTTATTGCTAAAAAAAGCCGGTAACAATTCCATGCTTTCTGTTTCTTTATTTCCTAGAGTGATTTTATAAACAATATGGCCTTCCAACTGCAAACAAGGAGCAGCTTCACACAGAAATGTGGAAAAAGCTCCATTACAACTTACTAGATTTCCATTTAACTCATTTTATATAGCGGAGTGCCCAAGGAAACACATGGTGTGGACAGTCAATGAGCTTGTCCTCTATGGAAAACTATGATCATCAGGCACAGTCAAACAGATGACCACACTTCCCCTGTTTACTTTGTTTCCTCATCCTTACTTTGTAGACAAACAATTGCAACATAGGTCCCAAAGTCCAATATATGCCTTGTTGTTTCATGCAGTTCCATGCTTTATGGTACATTTTGCCAACTGATCCTGCAACACCCACTAGGGAGCAGAGTCCTCTGAGACTTAAGCCTCGGTTATACTCCCAAACGGACGCATACACGGACGGCTGAGGACTCCATGGATGCGTAGTAGTTCTGTTAATACTGTCCGCTTGGAGGACACGTTCCACACATGCATGTTAGATCGCTAGCCTTTTGCTACCACTTGTAGTCAAAACACACCAGACTTTCACGCAGGTGTTCGTGTCCCGTGTGAAACCAGAAGCCAACACTGATTAATTTGTCATGTAATTTCTGTACTTAAGTTACACCATGTTCAGTATTATTTTAACCCAAACCACAAACTTTTGCTGAAGCTGACCAAGTAGTTTTGTTGCCTAAACCTAACCAAGTTGTTTCCTGTGAAGACGAAAGTTTTTTTTTTTAAAAGCCTGGAGCGTAAATTGATGCTGGACATTCGTAGGAAAACACACAAAAAAAAGGAGAATTAACTTTTCATAAACTATCCTACAAAATTGTATGAGAATGCGCTGAGCATAGTGGCCATGAAGACAAGTCCAGACAGGTCCGTGCGGTCACAAGAAATTGACGGTACACGGACGTCCACACAGAGCCTAGATATACTGCCTCTGATGACAAAATTTACATCACGTGGACCCTATAGCGGACCCTCACGTACTTGCAGATGCAGAAAGTATAACTTCAGCATTACAATGTCACCTTGATTTAAATGCCAACGATACAAAAACACACACCAGTTTGTGCACTCAAAATCTACATCTGCATCTATGCGATTTACATAATGTATGATACTTTGACTTGTTTTCCTTTGACTCTCGTAAATTGTTAATTGCTTTGAACAAGCTATGATGCCTCATGTGACAAGTCCATCCATATGGCAGTTTTTGAGAGTTTCTTGAAGTGGGGTGTTAAATAATATGTCATGAGACATTATCATCGTGGAAGCCACACCAGAAATAGAAAAAGAGGCAAATGGTAAAAAGTCCTGCTTTTCTTCTTCGCACGATGCATCAATGTGGAGACTGCAGTCACGTCAGGCTTCTTTCTCCTCGTTTCAGGGATGTGGTGTTCACTGGGGAGGACGAAGAACGAGGCAGTGAAGGGACAGACGGACATCCAAAACTCACTGAGAGAGAAGTTTGTTTGGTTTAGGTCCATATTCATCAACCCCTTCCTCTCCCCTACCTTCCTGTCTCTCCACACTGCAATAAGTCCCCCAAAGTGACCGACAAAATGGGTTGTTTGTCACTGCCTTTCAAAGTGATCGATTTGACCGTTTTCTGATCTGTCGCCCCATTCGACATCGTCATCAGAGCCTTCCATAACAGTTACAAATGACAGTTACAAAAAATGTGGTATAACTCTATCCTGATCTGCTACCACTAGGGATGAGATTTGGTTATGTTTATGCACAAAAAATGACTTTGTTAATTCTAGGGAAGAATGTGATCATTGTTAACAGAAAAACAGGGTGCAAACAGCGGTCTCCTGTCTGATTTCTTATTGAGGACAGTCTCCTAGTATCCTATACTGTTATTGAGGCCATCTCCCTTGTTAGCAAAATATCCAAATTGCATCCCCCTTGTTAACATGCCATCTCCCCCTCTCCATCCCCTAGTAGCAGAGAGAGTGCAGTGGCAGAGGGGTTGTTTACTTGAATATGTTAGTCCAGTGGTTTTCAAAGTGGGTTCCGGTGACCCCCCCAGGGGTCATGAGGGGTCCTTAGGGTCCCCAACAAAAAGGGAAGTCATTTATTTTCACTATAATTCCATCCATAAGTAACTCGATGACAGAATATGAAGCACAATATTACCATTCTATTTTAGTTTACTTGTTTTACTAAACTCATCTATCCAATTTTTTTGATATCTCTGGCAAAAGAATTTCCTCAGGGATTAATAAAGTTCCACCTTATGTTATCTCTTATGTCTGTTTTGGTCATGGGTTTCATGCACATTCTGTAATAACACATCTAAAAATCTACAGGGGACCCTGGGACAAAATCTTATCAAATGGGGGTCCGTTGTCTAGGCTTGCCACGGTAGTCGGTGTTACACAGTGGTCGGACACACAACGATTACATCACGTACCCACCTCCCCCATTCTCGTTTTGCTTTTTTTTTTTAGTTCATTTTTGCGTATCAGCACAGTGTTATCAATAGATAGTCAGACGATGGACACTACAAACCGGTGTCAGCTCCGTACAGAGTCTCAGCACAGAGTAGCAGGAGTCAGTCAAACCTGGTAGCTAAAGCTCTACCGGAGAGGTCAGACACAGCCAACCGACGTTAAAGATCAAAGTAAGCGCGCTACACATTTGACCTACACATATTTCTTGTAAAATATCCGGTGTAATCGGTAACATCGCTGTTGTCACAAGTTATTAAGCAGTGGGAAAATGTCCTCACCGTCGCATCCCTACCGTGGTCTAATTTGTGTCTGTTTAGGGGTCCTTGACGTGAAAAGTTTTTGGAACCACTGTGTTAGTCTAGTGTGCCTAATCATCCATGAGGTTTGTGCAAGTTAGAATCTATGGCCCTGACCGTGGTTCTGAAGTATCAATAGCCTAACTGTGCTGTGTATTGATAAATCCATGGCACTAAAGTAGCAGAAGGATTTTTAATTGTCACTTTTTCTCAAGGAGTCGTTCATGTGGCAGTCGTGGGTGAACGAAACGAACCGGGTCCGTCCCCCCCCTGTTAAAAACTAACAAATCACCTACTGCCTATACTCCCTACTGTTCAATATTGTGAGTGTTCATTTCAGTTTAAATTTGGTGAACATTAACATATGGATGTGGACCATCAGTCAACAGCAAACATCTCAACAGATCGGCTTTAAGGGGCCAGTCACAAAGGCCAACATGGATGAAGATATCATTTTACCCAGGTAACTGTCCACCTCAGGCCAACTGCTTCCGAGTGTCTAAGAGAACTGGATACCAGGTTCCAAACAGGCGTCCCATTTATGAGCATTAGATTTCTCTCTGACCTGAATGGCAGGATAATTCACCAACATAGCTCCTCAAGGCTTCAAGACATAATGGATCAAATTCAAATCATTTCAGTTTGTGTGTGTGTGTGTGTGTGTGTGTGTTTGTGTGTGTGTGTGTGCTCAGGAAAATTTATTCATTGCTTTAATTCAATTTCTGTAAAGATTGTGTATGGGATAAAAGTCTTTTTGGGCCAGTGTATCATGTGACCGACTATGGCCACGATGTTAAAACCACTTCATAGTCTAGTGCTGTTTCTGGGGGCTTGGTCTGCATAACAAACTGCTCACAAGACAACTCTGGCATGATTCCAGTTCATGCCAGTTTTAGGCCATGCTATTTTGACTACAAGGGTCCGAACCTGCAAATGGCCAGCTGATGAACGGACAAGGCTACAACTTGAAAATTTTCTTGTGATGTTTCTTTATCAGCAGGAAATTAGAAGACATGTAGTGGGGCAGCAGGGCATCGCCCATCATTCTGTCGGAAATTAAAAAAGAAAAAAAGCACTTGAAAGTCTGTAAAACTCATTTGCACAAAACAAGCACCGTCTGCGGGCATGTCACTGCAAAAAAAAATAAAAATGGATGGTATCAGCCACATGTGGCTCTTGTAGTCTGGAATGAATGCTGACCTGGGGTTACTTTCTCACATTGATAGTCTGAGCAGCGATACTTAGCTTCACAAGATGCTATGGGGCTTTTTAAAGTTTAAAAGTGCATAATGTAAGATCTGGCCAGAATTTTAGATTGAAACGTTCAAATGAACCAACATTATCAGCAGAATGTGAAGAGGTCAGAGTGGTGACACTGTGTCAAAGACCCCTATGTATTGTGTTGCAGACAGATCTAGTGAAATGAGCATGCTAACCGACTAGCCCAGGCTCATCCTGTCTTGTAATACTACTTGTATCTTGAGAGGCGATTGTGAGTCACTGTAAAGTCCAGTCTGACCTCAGTCCAACATGAGAGGACGAAGAAGTAGAGCTGCCCTGAGGGCTTGTCAATCACGTTGAAGGATCAAGGTCAGTGTACGTTTTGATAGTTTGTTTACTGGATTAAATCTAAAAGGGTCAGGAAGAAAAAAATATATATTTTCGTTTTGGTCCTCCCCGCCACCAGGAGACTACTTCGCCGGAAAGATGGCAGGCGGTGGCTCTGGGAGACGGACCAAGCCCCCAGGAAGAGCGCTGGTCGTTGATCCCAACTTTCGCAGTGGCCAAACGGCGGTACTGCAACTTCCGTGTCAGTCATGTGATGCCATTGGGCCCAAAAATACTTTTTCCCATAGACTTACATTGGGAAAGAGACGTCTGTAACTTTTTTTTGAGGTGAATCAACTTCCCAGTACAAACACTCTAATAACCCTTATTTAAATCATACATTTTTTAAAGTTGTAAAATGAACTAATAGCCGAATCCAGAGTTATTTCCCTTCCTCTGTTCATGTGAATGAGACCCAGACCAAGGCTGGAGCGCAAGCTGTGATGACGCCGTGATGTTGATTTTTATGTAGTCTTGCCCTGCTGTTAGTTTGTTGTTGTCTTTTTTTTAGTAGTACAGGTAAAATGCTAACCCCTATTCATTTTGAGCATGTGGCCAGACATCACACATTGCACCTTTAAAAAAAAAAAATGCACACTCAAACATATTCAACGCTACCCATTACATTAAAGATGTAGTGCCTAAAAGGCACACAAAAAGATAAGAGTTGGAGGCAAAGCCTATATACTCTCAACAACTCTTTTGCAAATATGTGGTGAATTAAAATGAGTAAAGACAAAAGGTGGCCCTGACCTTTAGAAAATGTATGGACACACCACTAAGGCATTTATCATTTTCTAATTAAGTTATGTGGCAAAGGCATATCTTGTGTGCCTGAAGTCTGTGGTGAAATGGGTCTCTATCAGTATGAAATTACAAAACCATGTTTAATTAATGAAAATATGACCCAGGTGTCAGAGCTAATATATCAAAAAGAACATTCCATTGTCTCAGACTATTTTGTGGCAAAGTATGAGGGGGTGTTAGCTTGAAAATAATATAAAGTAGGAAAGAGCTATATTTTCTTCTGGAAGGTCTGAATTTCACATATTGTAAATCTGATACACTCACCTCAAATTCAATTTAAAAGCATTTGGGATTTCCTTTTGTGTAAAAAATAAAGATTGAGGGAGAAATAGGGAGAGAAAAAAATCACTTACTGCACATATTGCTCTCCAAGCCAATTCTACCCAAAAGGATTCTTTTTATGGCAAATTATATTTTATGTGATTATTTTCTGAACAAATATGGATCAGCCGTGTTGTCCACATCATCTTTCCATTTCAGATCCCCTACTGCAGCACCTGCATGTAAATAACACCCACATCATGTATTATATGCCCCCTCCTGTCAGAGACTGCTATTCTTCCCAAGTCTGAGCAATAAATCTGTCCTTTCATGGATTCAGAGTCAAGGTGCTGCTTTTTAACAAACAATTAACATCCATGACTTAGCCACGAAGATTAAAATACTTACTCATTTAATGTCAGCTGTTTGAAAACAGATTCAGTGGTGTTGCTGATGAGTGAACATACAAAAATCTTGAAAAATCTTTAATAACATAGTCAGCTTTCAAGCATTAGGTTGTTTTGATTCAACTGTGGCTTCTATTTTTTGTTTGCAATTGTTCTCATATGCAGGGCCGTTTCCATATTGTGATTTATTTCCAATCTTAGCTTAAAGAAACCCCTGAAAATGTCTGTGAGATTTTCTAGAGAACATAGAAATTGTGCAGGCCTTACTGGCAGCACACACCGGCAGCTTATAACAAACAGTACGTGAAAACAGCTGCACCTATTGTAACGTTAAGCCCACACCAGGGGTGTCGTGATGAGCTTAAATGCACATTAGGGTTATGCTTCTGTTCTATTTCCAAGCTTCAAAGTGCTATTTCATCATATTCGCTGTGCCTGGATCGGCATATCCCTGCCTCCATGTGGTCAGGTATAATACTTAAATTACACGGACTGAATAGTTTTCAGTTTGCACGTTGTAGCTTGCTCATATAGGCTTTATATATAAGAAGTGGACGTAATCACCGTGCCGTCACCCATTGGTTTGTGGACTACGGTTTTGTGGCCTCGAGTTCGGTATTTTGGCCGTCGCCATCTTGGTTTGTGGCCGTCACCATCTTGTTTTTTTGCAACCAGAAGTGACATGAGAGGGTGGGGCTAAGTACAACAGAATGCATTTTTTAGGCGACCAAAACACTAGTGTTGTCATGATACTGGAATTTCTAACTCCGATACGATACCTTGAAAAATATCGATATTCAGTACCATTTTCGATATCATGGGGAAAAATTGACACAACATTGAATACATAAAATTTGTATTAAAAGACAGACATGACAACGACTCTTCTTTTCTTGGCCATAGTAGAGAACAGCAGAATACCTGTAGTAAACGTAAACAACTAGAAGAGCACTCGGAGAGCGCAGACCTCCGCCAAGGCAGGTTTCATGTACGTTGCTGCCCTGTGGTGGCCTGTGGTGCCCTGTGGTGCTAATGCACAGGCTGAGCGGAGTTATAAACACAAATTCCCAAAGCAAGGTCATGATCCGGATCGTCACCAAAATCTAATGGATTGTTCATTGTGCCAGACCCCACCCCTCCAAAAAAATCACTTAAAATCCATCACGGACTTTTGGAGTTATCGTCCAAACGGACAAACCAACAAACCAACAAGCCAATGCCGGTGAAAACATAACCTCCTTGCTAGGCCTTTGGTCTTGGTGAAGGTAATAATCACCGTTTTGTTATTAAATATAACATCATCTTTCATAAGCTAACAATGTCTAAACCTAGTGTTGAGTTTAGACCCTGTAAGGTTGCTGTTATTGGTCAGTGTGGAGTGTTGAAGCAGTAGAGTAGCAGATTAAGCTTCCAATGTGAAGTTAGCAGCTAATTAGTTCATTTCCACAGAATTCATTTCCTGTAAGAAGGAGCACATGTTAAACATGTTAATTTGATAAGTTAATATCATCATGATAACAATGCTAATTTCCGTCTAGTGTTAGCATCGAGCTAACACTGGACAACGCCATGGTAACGACCTGTCAATCACAAGGTAGCCACGCCCTGAAGCATCCCCTGCTTTATGGTCTATTTGAGTCTAAATGGGACCATCGTTTACTAAATGAACATCATGCTGTATTGAAGAAGACTTGAAACTAGCGATTGAGACCTTAAACTCATGTTTACAATGTTTACTGAGGTAATAAATCAAGAGAGAAGTAGGCTCATTTTCTCATAGACTTCTATACAATCTGACTTCTTTTTGCAGCCAGAGGAGTCGCCCCCTAATAGCTGTTCAATCAGATCCCAGAAAGTATTGGATAAAGTTTGATTGTAACTGGCTGGAGACTTTATGGGCCAGTTTGTTCGCTTAAGCAAATGGATTGTGGGAATAGGTAGGTTAGGTAGAAAATCCTGCAGGTGCAGCCAAGGTTTCATTCATGACAACATCACCATATTAGCATTGTCATTGTGAGTATGTTAGCATGCTAAATTTAGCATTTAGCCCTAAGGACCACTACTGAGCCGGTAGACTCTCAGTCTTGTTTAATCTCTAAAAACATCACATATCCAACCAGGATCCGTCTGTAATCTGTGATTGATACAGCACAGGTCTGTGGCTATAATAGCACCAAAAAATAAGACCTTACACTTTCATACCTCTGATGATCACACCAACTCATGATTAACCCCAACGGATGAATAAGGGGCCAGAGGGCAAGTGGCTCTGCACTGCTGAGAAGAGCCCAGTGATTCTGTTAACACAGAGGTCAGAGGCTACGACCTCTTCTCCACCTCGGAGAGTACCAACACACGCCACAAGTGGCTGGTAATGGAGAGTACAAAGTGCACTAGAATCCCCTAATTTTTCCTGCAGCAGACTGTAATCATTGTAACACATGCAGAGAATTATTTAGCTATTGTAAATGAGAGGTTACACAGAAAGAGAAGGAATGAAAGAAAACAAAACGTGGAGGGGTGATTAAAAGCAAGTAAATACATACTGGATGTACTGTAACAATGGGGATGTCAAAGTGCAGACTAGGGATGTTAATAATTAACCGTTAACCGACATTAAGAATTTTAACCGATTCATGCTATCGGTTAAAAGGTTAAAAGAAATATATAAAATTAATTAAAAAGCTGAGCAAAACTCAGAGGAGCGGGGGACTTGTCTGTTTTGCACATACACTGCAGCTGGCGCACCGCTGCATGCAATGCGCTAATCTTGTCGGTTAACAGATTATCGGTTAAAAAAAAAAAAATCTAAATTAGCATTCCTAGTGCAGACAGCTTCTTTTTTTGTTTTACTTAAAGCTGAAGTAGGCGAGATTGGAGCAAATATGATTAAAAAAAGTTATTTCATAAAACGTTCGCTATATCCTGACAGTAGTACATGAAACAGGTAACCTGAAAAAAATCATGTGCCTCTGTGTTCTGCGGTGCTCCTAACGGCATCTGCAAGATTTCACAGACCGGAGGAAAACAAGCAGTAAGAGCTGATCTGAGGTCTGCGGTCCATCTGCTGTCAATCATTCGCGAACTCCGACCAAACGGTCAAACTAGGCAGTGCTAATCAAATATGAATCAATATTATGTTACATTAATGCCTATTTCTCTCCTCAAATGTTTTCAGAATCATCTTGTAGTGCACGGTTGCATCTTGTAGTGCACATGACCGGACCACAGCCAATAGGAACGCTCTTTCTCTGAAACGACCTATGATTGGTCAAAGTCTCCTGTCATGGGCTTAGATTTTTCAAAGCCTGAAAACAGAGCCATGAGGATGTGCAGAAGTCTAGTTATCTCTCAGAACACTTGAATTACAATATGCTGAAAGGTTATTATGGACTTCTTGCCCAATGATGCCAAAAATATACTGCCTACTGCCACTTTAAGTCCTGTTTTGCATCACTGTGCATCTGTTCATATATTGTGACAGCATTAACCACTCCTACACTCGAGTAATTTCCAGCATTCTAGCAGAAAATGTTTCAGCAAACTACACATTTATTGCAAACATGCAGAGGGGCAATTTTTCTAGTGCAGCCAATTAACGCTGACATTCAGCAATAAAATGGAAAAAATCCATTGTTTCCATTTTAAGTATAAGTGCCACGACTTTCGTATTTGTAAGAGCTTGCTCTCTTGCTATTGTTATTGCACTCTCCAAATACACATAGAAACAATATCTAATGATGAATGGATTTCTCTTGAATTCTGTACAAATAACTGATGTTTCACTGTGAGGACACTTTAAATTAGCTACTTTAAGCCGAAACTAAATTTGCTTTCTACCGGGCAAAACAACATTGTTCCTCTAATGTTTGTGTCTTTTCGTGCCAAAAGTTTTGATACAGAAAATAAATTATTTGACAATAACGGAGGCTAAAAACAGTCACAGTTCAGTTAATAGCTCATACGTGATCGGATACAGCTGAGCACCATAATAAAACGCCCACCAAAAACAAGGTGTATACATGTGTCGCTCCCTATCTTCCTATTTCTCAACAGAAAACATGAAGTAAAGCCTGTGCTACTGATATCTGCTTCGTGGCCTTGCACTGGTTGCATCTCTGGTTTAGAGTGCTGTCTCATATTAGCCGTGTCAGTTTGTTTACTTGCGAACTGTAAAGTATTAATGAGGTAATGTCCCCAACAACTCTTTCTTTTTGATTACACTCTGACAAACAGGCTGATGGGACTTACAGTTTGTTGAGCCTCAATAGCCATCATCGGCTGACAAAGTGGATTGTTGTCAGAGTACAATACAGTCTCCCACTTTGTGAAATGAGCAGATTAACTCTGAAGCACAGACAACATGGTCGGTCTAGACATAAATAGTGGGAGGATTTTGTACTACAATAACATTTTATGGAGCAGCTGTCGCTCATTCAAGGTATCTATAATCTGAATATTATCACCCTATGGTAGGGCTGCACAATTAATCGAATATTCATCACGATTTTGGCTTCCCACGATTAAATGAACACTATCGACTGCGATATTGATGTTTAAAATGCTCCGTTCAAAGAAAACTCTGCTGCATTAATCCAACTTTTCCTAACCTAACAGCTAGAGACGCACCGTCAATCAGCAGCTGATCTAAGCTGGCCGGTTTCAGCAGTCTCATATTTATATATCCAAGTTTTTGCTGGTCACGCACATGCATCCGCCACATGATGGTTTTACGTCGGCACACAGCAGCACAGTCAGTAACGTCACAAACACACACATGTCATTGGTGTGGAAGTTCTTCAGCGTGAGTGAAGAAGACATGAAGCTGCAATTTGTCACAACCGTCCAAAATAAGCCGTGGACGAAAAACCTTAAAACACTTGTAACTAACTTAAATCAGACACTTATTATAATGTAATTAATTCCCACACATGCCGCTCAGAGTAATCACAGTGACCGGCTCGTTTGCTGACAGCACGGAGCACATTATGGTATGTTCAAGCTCTACTCTGTAAAAATTATTATTGAGCAATGGTTAATTATAAAGCTATCATGATGCGTTCAAATGTCTTGTAAAATGTAGTTTTTGGCAAGAAACTTTAATAAATACAGTTGTTTGAATATAAATTAGTTATTAGAGAGAGAAATATGACCTGTTTAAACTTCCTAACACTAGCTCTAAGCAGCTTATAATCCATCATTAAAACTACTGATGCCAAGATTTTTTTTTAAATCATAGCAAATATTTAAATAAAAACACAATTTATTTCTATATTGTCTTCAAATAACCAATATAGATTGAGACAGAGAGAAAGAATAACATTTAGAGTTTTTCACGGTTGGAATGAAGCACGACATGGAGTGAAAACAGCGCTCTGTTTATTTAAATGTGAAATTCCAATAAAAATATTGTGTCCCTAAAATCCCTGGTAAATATAAGTACAACATTCAGTATCCTTTTAGCTCTGTTTGATCTCCATCAACTCCTGAGGGAAATATCTCAGGCTGATCTCATACACTGTATATGCAGCTATACGAAAAGTAATGCACTGTAATTTGTATATATCCCACAAAATCAATTTGTGTGTAATTCACTTAATCGTGAGCCAGGAAATATAAAGAGTGGTGAACGCCGCGTAGGGAGGTCAGGGTAAAAAAATACCAGACTTTTACCCATGAAACTGGCGTTCATGTCCCGTGTGAAACCAGAAGTTATTCGTCACATAACTTTCATACTTAAAGGGACTGTTTTAACTTTTTACACGTATAAATCTACCGGGTCGAGATCACATGCGCGCTCGCATATGCACGCTCACGTGTGGCCGGATTCTCTGCTCCTCTGCCTGTTCTCACTGTCTCGCTCCACCTCTACACGTGTATGCGCGCTCACTACACACTGCAAATAATACAAAACAATTAGCTAAAAGATGCTAAAAAGCTTAGAAGAGCTGCAGAGTTTGTGGTATAGTAGTATAGATATAGTTTATTACTGTAAGTGTCCCATTTCACATTACATTTTTGTTAATATATATATACGAAATTAAAGACTTTTGCATGGTAGGGAACAAAGTGTTGTTTTCCACAGTTTTAATTTAAATGCCTGGTCCAAGTCATCGAATTTCCTTTCCTCTCTACATTCCATGCACAGCAGAGATTTGCATTTTCAAGACATTTTCTGTATTTCATAAAGAGACCAAACATGCTGATCGGGCCTTACCCACAGTATGAGGGCGTGTGCCCAGCTGAATGTGAGTTTTGTATCCTAGGTGTGTTTCTGTGCATCATTGTTTATGCATGTGCATGCTAGCAGTGGTGCATCTGTGTGTGCAGAATATGAACCTGAGAAGAGAAAAGGGTTCCTCCCCCTCACCGCTCTGCTCGGTTCAGATGTGGGCTCTGTGAATTACTGTCCTCACTGCCGCATTTCAGCTCTCAGGCTAGCTCTCTGCTTTGGAAAGCAGGGCCAACGCTGTGCCAATTAGACTGGTAATCTAGCTGACATTTGTGTTCACTGCTCTGGGGCCCGGGCGACATCGAGAGCTCAATTTGGTAGGTTTGAGGTGTTGGAGAGGGGGAGGGTGATTTACACCTCTATAAATGAGAGCAAAGAAAAAGGAAAAGAAATACCAGCGATGATGAAGCCAGAATTAATAATACTCTCACACTATCACTGTTTGGACGGAGAAAGGAAGAGAAAAAGGCCACTAATGCTTTCTCTTCTCTGTGCAATTTGTATTGATGACTCGAGAGAAGAAAACAGCAACACAATAGAGAACTGATTTCTTGTTTTCCCCACTTGTCTGTTGTTCAATCACTGCACAGCCAGCTGCATTTTCTGAAATTATTTAGAAGAGTTCTGAGACTGAGACGAAGGGAAGATGAGCAAAAGCTTTGGAATATTCTGACATTTCGGGAAATAATAATATGTCTCTCCAGGAATTGGATGAGAAGATCAATATCAATTCTGTAATATTATATCTGTTCTGTAGAAAGAAGGATATATCAAGCTTGCGCCCCGGTTTTTGGGCCCATATGGGCATGTATACTTCCTGTGATACAGCTTTTTTTAAACTAGTCACTGTCAACACGTTCTCATCCCAACTCCTCACATACGGCCACTTTGTCACGCCCCTTGCCGTCACTTTATTTTTGGCATCAAAACCACTATAGTTACCCTTGGTGTCACTTTAGGTTTAGGCAACAAAACCACTTAGTTAGGTTTAGGAAAAAAACTACATGGTTGGGCTTAAAACTACTACGCTCGTAAAGTGAAAATGACACTGAATGTTGTGAACACAGGAAACGAACAGCGGTCTGCTGGATGAAAGCCTTGTGTTTGTTGGACCCATCCATTGTGTCTTTTCGCTCTTTAAACTAGGTCACCACAGTCATTCCCGGTGCACTTTCTCTGAGCGTTTACTGTTGCTGCGGATGGGTTTAAATTGATGTTAATTGAAAGACTGGTGCGTCTCATACAGACACTAAAGGGTGCCTTGTGTGACGGTATCACACGCCAACGGTCGCGAGAAAGCCTTGGTATTTGATGCTGTCATTGCAAAGTGTCTGTGATGTTCAGAAAAATGTATTCATCGTTTTACAGCTGTTCCTGTTGTTATGAATGTGCGTTAGTGTGCAGCAGTGATGCTGCATTAAAGAGGGTGGTCACTACGCCAAAATCACATCACAGCTCAGCCAACCCATTCTCATTCCCAACTCGTCATATACAGACGCTTGGTCACGACCCCTTGGCATCACTTTTTAAAGCTTCAGTAGGCAACAATTCTTTGGCATCATCGGACAAAAATTCCATCAGTAAACCATAACCTTTCAGCATATTGTAATTCAAGTTTTCTGAGAGAAAACTAGACTTCTGCTCCTCTTCATGGCTCTGTTTTCAGACTTTAAAAAATCTAGCCCGTGATGGGAGACTTTGACCAATCACAGGTCATTTCAGAGAGAGTGTTCCTATTGGCTGTGCTCCGGTCATGTGAGCAGCGTTTGGTATTCCCTCAAGATATCTCATCATGGCTGCCAGGTCACAAACTTTCCCATTTTACAGCTAAACCGTGCACTACAAGATGATTCTGAAAACATCTGAGGAGAGAAATAGGCATTAACGTAACAGAATATTGATTCATATTTGATCAGCGCTGCCTAGTTTGTAGTAGTAGTTTGTAGTAGTTTTGTATTCTTTGACCAACAGATTCCTTCTTCATAGAAACGTACAGGTCAACGTTACATCTCGAGATCGGAAGAGCGTCGTGTAG
>CAKAOI010028582.1:0-47025 GCA_916701655.1 Sebastiscus albofasciatus
TATATCTTTATATATCTATATATCTATATAGATATATATATAGATCCCGAGGGAAATTCAAGTAAGAACTAAACGAATATTCCATTAGGGGAACTTGGGATCCTAGTACTATTTTGCATCTGAACAATACAATACAATCGGTGTTTGCTTTTGGCCCGTAGCCCACCATTAAGTTCCAGTTTTGGCCCTCCAAGAGAAAACGTTTGGGCACCCCTGCTTTAATACATCCACCGCTTTGCTCTTGAACAAGGATGCTAATAGTTAAACTGTAAATCTGGCTGCTAAAATCCCCTTTTCATTCCATGAACTCAGTGATGTTTTATCATTTTATAAAGAGATCTATCTGGAACTATCTGTTAATTTTTTTTTTTTTTTAAACCAAGAAATCCAGAGCAGCCGAGCTGAAAGTGGGGCATCCATGTTTAGCATCTTTACACAGAAATGTGTGAGTTCAAAGCCTCGTTACATACATGTCAGGAAGGAGGGGAGGCATGAGGAGGCGGTGGTGGGTGTAGCTCAAGAGACATTTATACTGCGGTTACGTGTTATACAGATCATATAGAACATGAGAGGTCTCTAATATTAAACATGAATCTTTTCAACAGCTTTAAAAGCTCTTGATGTGTTGCTGGTGTTGAACCAGTAATCACTCTTGAAAGCAGTAAAGGCTTGTTGTGTGTCTGAGTGTTTTATCTACACCATTAACGCCGGCCTTTTTATTTCTTCACTCGGTTGCAAATCACAGCAGAAGGATTTCTTTATTTAAGGAGTGTCATAATAGTGCGCAGGACTTATGTTGGTGGTGATCCAAAAAGATAAACAATCACTTTTGCTTCAGGCCTATAAACGTTCAGATTCTCCTCACAGATTGAAAAGAAACCACAGAGGGGTCCCTCACTTTATATGGTATAAACCGCAGCTAATGAAGCCACTCAAAGAGCTGGGAATACTTAAGGAGTAATTCTCCAGTTGCTCAAGGTTTACTGAGAGGGAAGGGCACGCTACTGGTGTGCGTGACCTATTTTTCCAAACTCATCTGTCAAATGCGGAGCTGCAGCTGGTGGTTCAGAGTTCCCTTTTAGTGTGTTTTACAAAAGTCCTCCCCGTCACTCATGCACGTCGGTGTCACATTTTCCTGGGGCATTTCTCTCGACTCGCCTGCTTTGGCACCGTTTAAAGAAAAATCGTATAGATCAAAAAGAACATCGCAAACAGGGAACGTGTTTTGGAAAGCAAGATATTCCCGTCAGGACTGAATCGGTTATCTCTCCCTGAGCTCTGGTTCAGGTCTCCCACTAAAGACTGAGCTTTAAGCCCTGAGAGCTGGGAGGGAGAGGGAGGCCCCTGGATGAAGAGGAGGGCCGGGACAATGGTTAACCACAGAGTGAGGCATGCCGCTCCAGGCTGAGGCCAGGCGGCACGACATCACAGGGCTCGCCCCCACAACATCACTGTTTCAGTTCAAATGGCAAGCAGCGAGAAAGAGCCTGCATATATCTAGAGGAGGGTTTGGCTGACCAAATTACACCCTCGGCAGCATGGAAACACAGTCTGTGTCGCTGCAGCGGTTTCACCATTCAGTCAGCGGCTCATCTTCCATGGCTCAGTTATGTAGAAAATCCACCCTTAGTTCTTATTTTTTAGGGCGATGACTCATGTTGTAAGTCAAGGATGTCACAACTTGCAGTGACTTACAATGAGGAAATTCATTTTTCCATCGCTGTTTTCAAGTACGTTACCACGCAGACCTTTTGAAGATAGAAATTAGTACAAAAAAGTCCTTTTGAGAGGCTTAAATGGGCTGGCCAAATACATTCTGTACAGTGCATAATGAGATAGATTGTCTATTCCTGTTGAACTTCTTTGCTTTTAATGAAGGAATTCAACATTTTCTAAAGAAGTCATCACACAAGAAAAACACTGAAGGCACACAAAACCCATGATGAAACCACTGCTGGATGAGCTGTAATCACCGAGGCAAATAGTGTTTGTACGTGACAACAAAACGTCTTTAATGTGAGATGATCAAACATCATTTTGGTTTCTAATAAAGGATGCTCATTAGTTCAGGAGCTTTCCTTCCTCTTGAGAAGTGACACCACTCATCCTGTTTGCGGCAGCTTCTTCCATCAGGTTAGGTTTCTGTTAAAATAGGCCTTTCTCTGTTCCTGAGCGGAGGCATCGGCGCTGCTGATGACAGCACTACAAAGAGGAGTCAGGTTGCTCTTGTGGGTTCCCACTGGCATGAAGGATCTGTAGTCTGCCTGGCAGCATCAGGTTCCTCTTTTACTCTTCTACTCGCTCCAAGTGGAGGAGTGCATTAGCTTCACATTAAATCAGTTTGATCTCACAGTGCGTCCACAGTGTAGACACCTACGAGAGGTCGTGCACACACGGGTCATCTTACAGCTTGGCGTGGAGCCTCGCTGGTCGTTCTCACTCTCGGCTAGAGGCTTTATGGTGCTGCTGGTCTGAAGGAGTGTAATGAAATAGCTTAGAATAACGGCATTTGATGATTATTGATTGCATACATTGAAATTGTGATTGAGGATTGATGTAGCAGCCCTGCTTGGCTTGTGTTAACGTGTCTCTATGTGACTGTGATCGTGTTGTCATGATACTGGGATTTCTAACTTCTACACAATACCTCGAAAAATATCTATACAATACCATTTTCAATACCGCAGGCAAAAATGGAAACACTATTACCCCAATATTGACCTCAAAATGTATTGAAAATTACTTTATTCTAAACATTATTTAATAATGATATTCCGCTATTTCCCAATAAGTTACCGGAAAAATTGACACAACATTGAAGGCACAATAATTTGATTTTTATTAAAAAATAAGCAGTGGTGTGTTTGTCAACTCACTGTCAGAGAGAAGAGAGAGCATAAAGCGTAGCTAGTACATGTGTATAGATACTGTGGAAAATCAGTATTGAAACCGTTTCAAATATTCAGTATCATTATATATCAATACTTTGATATTTTTGACAGCACTATATACCGTGACATGTAGCATTGTGTGCTACAATCCTTCTCAGATAATGCAAGACTAGCTCTTCCCATATTTCCCATAAATTATTATTGGCGCTCACTATGTGTACTGCAAACAGTCCGATCTTTAAGGGTTTACACATCATGTTATTGCATACTGAGTCACCATGGCAGATTTTGAGGAAAACCTGCTGGAACTGCTTCACAGTGTCCATTATAATTTTGAAGTATTTCTGTTACTTGTAGTGCACCTGAAACCTGCACAGTCTTCTTTAAGGGGACATATCATGCTCATTTTCAGGTTCATACTTGTATTTTATATGCTTTAATGTTGAAAGAAAACATTTGTTTTTATCATTCTGTCTGTCCGTATTCACCCTCTGTCTGAAATGCTCTGTTTTAGCGCCTGTCTTTTTAAGACCCCCTCCTGAAAAAGCCCAGTCTGCTCTGATTGGCTTGGGAAAAAAAAATATGGTGCATCTTTGCAAAGGTAGTTCTCAAGCTGCGGGCGATATATTCTAATGAGTCTGCATGTGACATAGGAAGGGGAGCCAACTCTGAATGGCTGTTTGAATCACATGTTTTCTGATCTTGGCAGCCCACAAACAACTGACTGGGTTGTCTTATTTTATAGTTGGTTGGTAGGCACTCCAGATACCCAAATGTATGAGCACAAACACTGAAAAAGTGAGTTTTCATGATATGTCCCTGTGGTAAACCATCCTACAACTTGAAATGAGTGTGTGGAAGATGGCTACCTGAGAAAAATGCTCTATAATAATGTAATACACTTCATCTTGCCATCATCACAACATGTTTTTGACCAGGGCATGTTGCGCACTGTTGTGACAGCAGCATAAACAGTTGACTCATACCATTTTTGTTGTGTGTTTTGATGGACAGAGATCCGTAACCAGCTGGTGGAGCAGTTCAAATGCTTGGAGCAACAGTCTGAGTCTCGCATCCAGCTGCTGCAGGACCTGCAGGAGTTCTTCCGCCGCAAAGCGGAGATTGAACTGGAGTACTCCCGCAGCTTAGAGAAACTGGCCGAGAGGTTCTCTTCCAAGATCCGCAGCTCCAGGGAACACCAGCAGTTCAAGTGAGTTTCCCTCTCTGCCAGGCAGGTGTTTTAGAAACTCTCGCCTGTACAGCGTTTGTGCAACTGAGAGCTTGTGAGAGAGGCTGATGGTTTGGGTTTTACATATCTCTATCTATGCTTTCCAAATGAATATGATGAATATACACACAGCATTTTTAGCTTTATAAAATATTTAACTATGTTTCCGTGGAGCTGTAATGTAGCCTTTGCAAAAACATACAGACAACACACAGATTTACAGTATCTATCAATCACAATTAATCTTTTTTCTTCTGTCTATAGTCTACAGTACCCATTTATCATATTTAACTACATTGTGCAATCTAATATGATAATATAGGCAACATTTGCAAACGGATTATAAACTTCTGAAGACTGACGTGTACATTATATTTCACTCACTCTTCCATCCCAGCAAAGATTTGCTTCATATAGTAGTTTTTCAGCAGGGCGTGTGGCAACTGTTGGATAATGTAAGAGCTTGTCCAAATGTGATAAAATGAGTTTATACTTCATTTAGTTTGCTAATTGCTCGATAACGTAATGAACTGGGACTGTGTGTGTTACTTTACAACAGGTGGAATAGGTGATAGATGGATCTTTTTGCAGGTTTATTTGGAAAATGTAAAAGTTTAAAAAGGTAATGTTACAAATAGAACTTGTGCAAACACGCTTTAAAAACAGATGTGCTCACAGCTGGCAGTAACCGTAAGGAAAGATCACTGTGTAGCACATTTGTTAGGAGAAAACAGGTGTAAAAGTTCAGATTTTTAATTTTTTTTTTAACTCAAAAAAGTGCAGAGGAGTTTGCACTATTTTTTCAGTAGTGTCCTGCAGGCTTTCTCTCAGAACCCGGGGCAAAATAAAGTCCACAAATGACTCCGCTGCTCGTTAAGCTTATTGCTATCGGCACAATAATAATTGAAGGCGACTCAGCTGCATATCAACATTTTTATCTCATCTGGGTTTCAACTACTGGACAGTAAGAAGACATTGTTTAAGTGAGTAAATCTAACTGAGACAATAAAAGTGAATGGGACAAAAATTGGATTTTGAAAAATGACGAGGACATGTGTCCCTCATCGTCGGCGGAAGTTACGCCCTTGTCTGTGTGTTGTTGTTTGAAAGCAGCAGCATTTTCATATTTACTTTCCTTAATGTTATTTACTTGTAACTGAGCTGATTTTGTTCGGTTTGAATGTATTTTTGTAAAGCTACTGTCCCTTTTCCCTTTCAACGTGTGCCCAGACCACAGGGATGATGTGTATGCCAAGTGACTTTATCCCCCCTCTAAACACTTGACTATTTATAACCTGACTGTAAGACCCAGCCCTGCTGCTAATCACAGTGTCTTGTTTGATTACAGTGCAGAACTATACAACAAAATGCTCCAATATGATTATGTACTGTAAAGGAATCTCTATTATTACAGCCATCTCTATATGACGTCTTCAAAGGTCAGCTGGTTCTGGCACGATGACGAGGATGCAGTTCATTATAGAAGTTAAAGACTGTTGAGGGGCCGGACATAACAAAACCAATGCTGTAATCTAGCACTTAACTTTATAGAAGAAGGCTTTGAGTGAAGCTTTATGCTTCATTATGTTTTTAATTGCATCCATTATATACAAATACGGCAGACACTCAAGACGCTCTGCATCAGACAGAAACCTGTGGAGGTGGTTATTAAATTAAAAACCATGTCATTTATCCAAGATAGAAACTTATCAGGACCTTTATACTGTAAGTGCCGGGCTCACAGATAAAGACACATCTTACTGTAAAGATATTGACTTTTAGAGTGCTTAAGTCTACAGCATATTGTACTAAATTATGCAATATCATATAATTATAGAACTACTTTTAAAAGTTATAAAAACGCAATTATAGAGTAAATAGTTTCCTATTACTTTTATTTTATTATTTGACATGTAATATTTTAACGAAAGAAAGACTGTTGAAGAGAAGGGTAAAGCCAGTGGTGAAGTACAAAGGCATAAAGCATGAATAGATCTGAGGAGTAAAGGAAACAGTGAATAAGGAAGGTCATTGAATGTCATCAGATCAGAATCAGCTCACCCGGAGTAGCCTTGACCCATTTAGATCTGCAGGTCTGGAAACACTGGTGGAAAAAAAAAGAGGGATCTTGTGCTCAGAAACCACCAATAACACATTGGTACATGACTCATGCAGGGCATGAAATTAAAGCGCTGCCGCTCCCAAAATCAATCACCTCAGGCAAGTTTAGTTCAGTCTGGAAACGGGACGCTAACCCAGCTGTGATCTGGCAGCAGATCTCAGACATGATGAATCTACACATACATGTAGTCTATTACGCCAGCCCTGATTCTTGCAAATGGAAACAGCGGGACTGCATTCCTCACATTTTCACATTTTGAGTCTTGAAATGTGTGATATGAAGAGGGCCGTCTAACTCTCAGAGGATCACTGATCTGCTGCACGACGATGTTATTACTAAACTGCTCAAATGAAAACACAGATGTTCTGTGTCTGTTGCTCAGGTGTGAAAAGACAGAAAATACAGTAAATGCATCTACTATAAATACTACAGTAATGTAAAACAAAAACCACAAAATCCCTGAAGGTTCATCAGTAAAAACAGGAAATGACAACACAATTAATACATTTAATTGGGCTGTAATGCAAAATACTTCTTGTGCATACATATATAGTAGTGCAACATTAAAGGAACAGTGTGTAACATTTCTGGTGAACTATTAGCAGAAATGGAATATAATATTCATAACTATGTTTTCATTAGTGTATAATCACCTGAAACTAAGAATCGTTGTGTTTTCATTAGCTTAGAATGAGCCGTTCATATCTACATAGTGAGCGGGTCCTCTTCACAGAGTCCCCCATGTTACTCCACCATGTTTCTACAGTAGCCCAGAACGGACAAACCAAACACTGGCTCTAGAGAGAGACTTTCATGCTCCTAAAGTAGTGTTATTATGGTGAGGACGTCCTCTGAGCGAGGCGAACGGCGGAGGGGTACTCAGTTGGTTGCAATCTGCAACCACACCACACAGATGCCGCCAAATCCACTATACATTTTAAAAATGCATAGTGTATGTATCCTGGTTATCGATCACGCGATCCACAAATACAGATATACTAGCTTTTCCCGCTTTTCTGAAATGTTGCCATCCATCTATGATAAGTCAATTCACCATATTGGATGTTTTCATTTAAAGAGTAGTGATGTTGAAGTGAGTTATGATGATTATTAAGTTTAATTTATGCCAACTGAGTGTGTCACAATTATTTTTACAAACCTGGTTCAACATGTGCCTCACATTCCATGTTCATTTGTTCATTTGTAAACTAAAAAAGTCACTGTCAGCTAATCAAAAGTACTTTTACTTTGGTAACATATTTTGGACTTCATCACAGAATGAGATCATGTAGAAATGTGTGGATATGTGCACGTATGCACTGTATGTAGGAGAGCAGTGTGTGTGAAGTGGATGAGGATTTGACTGTATAATTGAGTCCAGATGTGGTGGAGGAGGCGCGCTTCACTGTGGCGTCTAAGACTTGGCTGATAGTAGACAGAACTGTGCTGCTGCTGCTGCGACACAGTAGCTTAACCTTTGGCCTGTACAGTTGATCTTATCCACACAGTGAGAGACAGGTCTTTGAAAAAACACATGTTCTAATAATATTACACTTTACACTGTCGAGATCATGGCAGACACTGTATTGAACTCCACAGTTCAACAATATGAGCTTGAGAGCCAAACCGAAGCAGTGACAGACCACAGAGGAAGTGTGGGTGGGAGGCTACTGCTCACACTTGACATATACAGAGGATGTCATACTGAAAGATATTTGTCACTCATACACACTCTTTCTTTCATGTATTGGAATGAAAACAGTTTCATCTTTTCCTGTTGAGCGCTTATATACAGCGTACATTAAATTCAAACTGACCACTATTTCAGTTTTTTAAGCTCATAACATGATTGCACCTTGTGCCATGCACTCCAGGTCTGAGCAGGCGGGCGACCACAAATCCTGGTAATCAGCTGTGACACGCCCTGCACTCTGTGACCTTCCTCCCACTTTAGTGCATGTTAAGCTCATGGCGAGCCACCAAAACACCAAATGGGCCTAAGCAAGAAAAACACTTGTTTGTGCAATAAAAACAGTTTGTTGGTAAAAAGCCCAAAAAACACGGAAAAACACTGTAGGCCCTCGAGTCAAGACATTTAGTTGCTTTTGCTTTTGTTTTTGTTATCTTTGACACGTATTTCATCTGATAGCAAATCTAAACTATCCTTTGGCCGACACCCTTCAACATGCCTGTGACTGTCATTCATTGCAGTAAAGGTTGTGCTCTGTAAACTCTGCATTGCACTGCAGTAGAGCTGCATCAATTAATCGATTAATGATTAATCACCAACTATTTTGATAACCGATTAAAGGGAGATTTGTCAAGTATTTAATACTCGTATCAACATGGGAGTGGGCAAATATGCTTGCTTTATGCAAATGTATGTATATATTTATTATTGGAAATCAATTAACAACACAATGATAAATATTGTCCAGAAACCCTCACAGGTACTGCATTTAGCATAAAACAATATGTTCAAATCATAACATGGCAAACTCAAGCCAAACAGGCAACAACAGCTGTCAGTGTGTCAGTGTGCTGACTTGACTATGACTTGCCCCAAACTGCATGTGATTATCATAAAGTGGGCATGTCTGTAAAGGGGAGACTCGTTGGTACCCATAGAACCCATTTACATTCACACATCTGGAGGTCAGAGGTCAAGGGACCCCTTTGAAAATGGCCATGACAGTTTTTCCTTACCAAAATGTAGCACAAGTTTGGGGCGTTATTTAGGCTCCTCTGCGTCAAGGTAGTATGACATGGTACCAATGGATTCTTTAGGTTTTCTAGTTTCATATGATGTCAGTATCTTCACTCTAGCTTTAAAACTGAACCTGCTACAGCCTCAGAAATATTGATATCGCTAATGTGTTAAAGAAATAAGTGGCGTTAAAATTAATTTTTGTTAACGCATTGTTATTGCGTTAACTTTGACAGCCCTAAAAAAGTCAAAATTCTCTGATTCCAGCTTCTTAAATGTGAATATTTTTTGGTTTCTTTACTCCTTTATGACAGTAAACTAAATATCTTTTGAGTTTTGAGACAAAACAAGACATTTGAGGACGTCATCTTGGGCTTTGGGAAACATTATTGCCTTTTTTCACCATTTTCTGACATTTTATAGACCAAACAACTAATCTATTAATTGTGAAAAAATAATCGACAGACGAGTACTTCAGGAGCAGTCTAGTATCTTGTGCCTAGTTATAACTTTATGTTTTCGAGGGACATCAAAACAGAGCAGCACGATAGAGTCATCTTGACCAGGACAGACTCCCATATGTGCTGGATCCCTGCCTGCAGTCTGTTGGCTGAACCCTCCCAGTGCAGATTCATTAGCAGGCTGAATGCCACAGTGATTTACAGCTACTGCAGCTACAGCTGCACCGCAGCAACCCGACCAAGGATAATTTCGCTTCTTCCACTTTACCTCATTTGCCACAGTGAAAAGACACACTGAAGGGTTACTGAGCTGCTCCGTACTGCAGTCGCCGTGCCAGATAGTGCACCACTTCCCTTCTCTTACTTAGTTCACAGTTCCCTGAGAGACGGCAGCTAACTTGATTATAATTATGGAGCAGACATTTCAGGATATATATCATGGATGGCATTTAGAACGTACCCCATCAAGTTAGAGTGGATTGGTATCTGACATACAGACGTAACATAGCACCATTAAAAAGGCAACTCATGCAATATTGATATGGAGAATAACCTGTCTGAGAGAGATAAGACCGGGCTTGTAGTGATGTCCAAATTGGTGTGCGTGCGTGTGTGTGTGTTAATCTCTTTGTGCATGTGCCCAAGCAATTGGTTTGGGAGGAACTGGGGGTGAAAATTGTTTGGTATCTTTACAGTGCCAGATCTTTGTAGAATAAATGTGAGCTATTTTAGTTCTGAAGCTGTTTTTGCTCATTTTCAAGTGATGTCTCTGTTAATTTCATGGTCAGCAGGGCACAGCTCGGGAAATATATCAATGGATATTCCAGCATGTGTTACTTTTAAGAACAGCTAAGTGTGATGCAGCCTGTGTCCAGAATACGTTCAGCCACTATAAAAAAGCGTGATGCAATGCTCTAGTTATTATTTAATTATGATGAACGATGCCTGCTGCGTAGTACCAGATGCTTTAATGGTGCTTCGTGCACTGGCACCAAACTACAGCTGTAGCTTCAGTTCCATTTTGTGTAACGCTGTAGTAGGGCTGAGCGATTTTGATAAAATATGTAATGGCAATTCATTTGACTGATATTGCAATTGCGATATGATTTGCGTCATTAGAGGGAATGATAATTTTTACATCATTATTCTTATTTTCACAGAAAAAACATATTAAAATGATTATGGTGCCATCTGTACCAAACAAAGATGTTTTGTTAAGTCTGTAGAATATGATGTGTAGGCCAGGACATCTCTGCAGCACCACAATATTTAATTTAAAATGGTATTCTGACACATATTTTGCCTTTTAACAAATACTGTGCCTCCTGCAATTTGAATATCCTAGTAGGCCATAATAAGATTTTGATAAAATTTAGATTAATTGTGCAGCCCTACTATGTAGTTGAACATCGTATCCTCGTACAGCGGTTCGTATGATATATTACGAAAAGTTATTCCTCATTTTTCGTTAATTTTCCTACGAATGTCCAGCAACACGAGACACACGTGTCAATTTCCACTCCAGTCTTTTCAAAATAAACTTACATCTTCACAGGAAACAACAAAACTACTTCGTTTAGGAAAAGATAGACTTGGTTAGGTTTAGGGAACAAAACTACTTTGTTAGGTTTATGCAACAAAACTACTTAGGTTTAGGAAAAGATTGTGGTTTGGGTTAAAATAACACCGGAAGTGGCGTGACTTACGTACGGAAGTTATGTGACAAATAAATAAATGTTGACTTTTGGTTTCACACGAGGTGCGGACACTGGTCTCCTGGGCGAAAGTCTGGTGTATTTCGACCTACCCGTCCACCCCGACCTCCTCCCTTCGTGGCGTTTGTCGCTCTTTTATATTTCCTGATTCACAATTACGTGGATTACATATGAATTGATTTCGTTGGATATATACTGTTGTGATTTACACTGCATTGCATTTCGTAGTTGTAGCTACGAACAGTGTATGAGAAACAGCCTGAGTTGAACCGCGGCTGCTCTCAGGAGCTCTGAGGGTAAAAGGTCAAAGGTTAAACTATATCTCTTTGAGCTTGGTTTGTTTGAACACAGCAGTCCGTTCCCTGCTCCTGTCAGGTTGACAAGTCCAGCTGGTGGAAGTCAGCATGCACGACAGCAACAGATTAGCTGGTTTGCAGTTTGTTTTTCAGATCTTGTCAAACCCTTCATTGACGCTGCTATCCTGTGCTCCGCTCTGCTCCGGTCTGGCCCCTGTGTCTGTGCAGCTGTGCATTATCAAATGTTGGCAGTGTGTCCGCTCACAAAAAAAAAACTTGCTAAATGATGTGCAGATCAGCGCCGTAGCATATTGAAGCCCTGCTTGAAGACGGGGGCAAAACGAATTTGAATGGCAAAGCTGGCTGCATGTGCCCACGCTAGCCTTGTCTTTTGAAACTGTTTGGCTCCTTCTCCTCTTCCTCGGCTGTTTCATTGATAAGCAGCAGGCTGGCAGTGTGGAGGGGATTAAAGGCCTTCACAGAGCCGAGTCCTGGTTTGATAAATACACACTTCCTTCTGGAAATCCTGGCTCAGACACATCAGAGGCCCTGGGTGATTAGATGGTGGCATCCAGTTCGGCCGTGACTAAAGCACATGCACTGTTCTATACAGTATAATGCTGACTTGTTCAGGGCATGCACATTATGAAGACAGCTTGCCATCAGTTTATCCTTGAATCAAAGGATTATTGCAATATTCTCCAACCATACACTCTTTCTTTGTTTCTCTTTTCACTTCCGCTGTCTGATCTTCTTCATGCTCCTCCATGCACTCACAGATTATACTGCATGTCTGCCTCACAGAGACACTGATGCAGTGCAGAACTTGTAAAAAAAAACCATGGAGACTGCCAGGCAGCGCTTTGCAGGATGAGACAGATGTAATAGGATGCCAAAAAGCTGCACTCGTCTCTCCTCCTCTTCCTTCTCACTTCTCTAGAGACTCTCAGAGCTCATTGTTTGCCTTCTGCATGTTAATGATATCCTGTGTATAAATACCGAGGGCACGGAGCCATCCAAAAGCAACCCTTTTTGAAGGCCTCTAGATTAATTGACCCGCAGGCTCTCGACTGATACTCAGACCTTTTACAGGAAATAAGCGAGGAGAAGTGGGTGCAGAGTAGAGATGAATGAGTTTTGCTGCATGCTGAAGTCGATCCTTTGCGATGGAGGCCTCTGTATAAGAGCCAGTACAGAGATGGTAGCATCTCTTTCCCATAAAATAAAACAAGTGGAGGAGCTACATTCATTGCTGTGTTAAAACGCTCCCAGAGATGCTGCTGGTACACAGGCCTAATTACCGACCTTCTGCTCCTAATTCCTGTGAAATGAGGACAGCGACTGGGAAAAAACAGATCTCGTGTCCTGTCTGTTTCTCTCTTCAAGGCTTCAACCCTGAGCATTAAGAATATATAAATTATATAAATATAAATTCCAATATTATCAGTATAGCCTGAAAAGTAAATTACCTGGAACTCCAGTCGAGTGAAACGCATCATAATCTAAAAGGAAAGGTAACTCTAGAGGGTAACAAGAGATGCTGCAGCACAGCCGGTATGAGGAAAGTAACATGAGTAACATTTCTTAAACATTTAAGCATGTAAACATGTTCTAGTAGAAACCAGAAATACAAGTATGAACCTGAAAATTAACATAATAGGTCCTCTTTAAACAGCAGATTTAGCAGCAGTATTTACATCAGGGACTACGGGTCCACAAGCACTTTCAACCATCAGAGGAGGGTTCAGGATTTACCTGAACAGTGTTTGGGTGGAAAGCTAAGAAGGATATTAAAAAGGGACTAAATGGGACCCTGGTTGTGCTTGGGGATGTGATGAAGCATCTCTGACCACTTTTAGGGATTAGCAGAGAGTAGAGGTGCTCGTCCACTAAACCTCTCAACCACGAACTGCAATTATACACCGAGGAGCTGCGTCCCTTACAGGCAGATAGGTCAGTCAAGCACAACTGGTACAAAATGAGGGATGGTGACTGAGGAGGTAGAAATAGGCCATCCCAGAGGAGCGAAGGAGAATGTGCTCTACACCGGGTCCTCTTTTGTTAGTAAAACCTAAATCCTGCCAATCTTTTGCATAGTGTGTCGGTCGGGTTCATCTCAGTTTGATACCTCAATTTAATGTTCAATTTAATCATTTTATTATTACCTCTCGATTGCAAGGCTGAACTGTGGCGCGAATTTATGGCTGGGTTATCTCGGCTCTTTCAAATTACCATTACATTTCTGTAATGGCAAATTAATTGACTTGCTTTTCAGACAAAGTGTATCTCAGGGACGGCATTCTCAATCTAACGGTGAAGAAGCAGGCCCGGTAATAAATGGATGGATTGAGTTTTCTACACCATGCCATGCTGTTTTTATGCCCCTCTCAGAACAATGTGCTGGTGTTAGTGTGCTGTCAGCCTGATGTGAGTGCGTTTAGGGGCAGAGTTAAGTAAAGGAATAATGGAGAAGGCACTGTGGAGTAGCTGGATATCAACTTCATTAGATGTGATTAGCATTATGGAAGCTCTCTGAAGGAGGGCTCTTTGATGTTGCTGCTCATCTCTGTTTTCTGCTCCGTAGCGAAACCCTATCCCCCACCCCACTCTGGCTATCTCCCTCCTTTGCTCCCATTCCCCCCCTCTCTCTCTCTCTCTCTTTGTCTCCTCTTCGGGGTCGGTTGATTGATTAATGCTCAGATAGGATCCAGACATGGGTATGGGGTTTGAAGGGATTGTGTTTGTGTGTCTGGTTCGATGTGCCTCGATCTTTCTGTTTGAAATCACCCGAGGCGGAGACAGTTTAAACTGATTATGCAGCAATCAGGGCCCATGACTCTCACCATCATTATGGTCACGACCAGCATCATACATTTACAACAAGTTGATGCCTTACTAGACCGTAGCGTTGTTTGGAGTGTGGTGGAAGACAGAGAGGAAATGATGGAGTGAGGGATGAAGACATTCACCAAAGAAGGAAACATTGTGGTATTTATGCCTTCAGCGGGTCATATCCGTAGCTATATTGTTTACAATAACTTCAAATGCTTTCATCTTGAAGATACAGACACTCATCACCCCCACAGGATGAATTGTAATAACTCTAGTGATCCCCTAACGTTACATTTAGCACCATCGTCAGGTCAAAATGTGACTTTCTCTAATACTTTGGTTTAACTAAATACCTGCAAAACTAATGAAATTCCCATCAGCCTTTGCTGTAATGCATGCCAACTAGAGTTGTTCCAATACCGATACCAGTATCGGAAAGGCCTCCAATACAGACTAGAATACTGGATAGTTAGTTAGAAACTTTGTTGTCTTTGGCTTCACCACAATCAACATGAATTACAAATAAGACAATAGTAAGAAACAGTAAAAACACTGGAAGAGCTTGAGGATCAATCAAATACAGTTCAGTCGGCCTATTACCAATGTACAATGTGCAAATTCTGCAAACATGAGACAAATGTGCAAATCCATATTGGATCGGGTATCGGCGAGTAAGTGAGTCTATGCACCGATACCGTTATCATTTACTTTTACACAGGAACAACAACAACAAAATGTGTTGCTCGCTACCCGATCCGTGCATCCGGCCCGATCGGTACTGCACTTGTGCAACTTTCAACAGAAACGAGAAGGAAGCAAGATTGCTCACTTGTTAGTTACTTTCATCATCAGCTCCGGGAAAAAACTAATGCTGCGTCTGAAATCGATGATAGAAGTAGGTAACAAGTGAGCTAATGAGTGCGCCATCTTGCATCTTCCTCATCTCTATTGAGAGTTGCACATCCGCAGTACCGATCAGCGGGTGTTAGCGGAGAGTGTAGCAAAATGTCAGCAATTTAGCATTATTTTACACTGGAAACTCTGACACACTAGATAATGAAAGCATGTTCTATGGCATTCATTCTCTGTTTTTATTTGTTCATGTTTTACAAAGGGTTTAACCTGAGTCAGGCAGCTAGTAGTACACAGCTGTTAAAAATATATATATATATTAATTTTTTTTTTAACGCACTGGTATCGGATCGGAATGCTGTATCGGCCGATATGCAAGATCAGGTATTGGAAGCGGAAAGGGAAGGAAAAAATGGTATCAGAACATCTCTAAACACACTATACTAAGATGGTAAACATGGTTACCATTACTCATGCTACACATCTGCATCCTAGCCCTGTCATTGTGAGCATGTTAGCACGCTGATGTTACCATTTAGCTCAAATCACTACTGTGTCTAAATATAGCCTCACAGATTGTTAGCTTGGCTGTTGACTCTTAGGCCTGTTTAAACAGGGAAAATTTAGAGCAAATGGCCATTAAAATACATTACCACCTGTCCTTATTATGTCATTCTAACAGTCCTGCATTTCCCTGTTTTTCAGGAAAGACCAGCACCTGCTGTCCTCCGTAAACTGCTGGTACCTGGTGCTGAACCAGACGAGGCGAGAGAGCCGTGATCACGCCACACTCAGCGACATCTACACCAACAATGTCATCGTCCGCTTGGCCCAGGTCAGCGAAGACATCATCCGCCTGTTCAAGAAGGTCAGTGAGACTATCATCCTCCCCTCTTTTTTTACTGCTACTCCCTTATCACCAGTGCATAAAATGCCAGAGTTAGAAGGAGAATACAAATACCAAGCAATTTGCTCGGAGCTTTCATTTGCTGAAAAAAATGTTTTTTGGTGTTGCTATGAACTTGCAAGTTGCAGCAACTGAAATGAAAGCTACGTCTCTACTTTTTGACTTCAAATTTGGCCTAAGCATACAAATGATGATGGTATGCCCAAAGAAATGTCTTGCTTTGAGCACATGGATCTAGTAGAAGGTGTATGAGTTTGGTCTGGCCTGCCAAGCAGCATACGGAAAAGTGAAGCTGAGCACCCCTCGCCCAACACCCTGCAGCCCCTACAGCAGTGTGAGCAACATCTGGCTCACTGTCAGCACATAGCAGAGATGACTGAGGTCTTATCCAAACATCAGAACCCTGTTTTCACCTTGCAGGCCTTCCTGTAGGTGAGCTGCACTCTGCTTACTAGGCTCCATTCAGATATTACTCTGTGTGTATATATAGCTATGTGTGTGTGTGTGCGTGTAGACATGTGCGTGTGTGTGTGTGTGTGTGTATATGTATACTTGTGTGGATGGCAGCCAGACCAGTGTTTGTCAGAAACTGTGCCAGAGCTGAAAAGGGAGAAACACTCCGTCCTTTTTGAGTCATATGCCCTCAGGTTGCTTTTTCTATATTTGAAAGTATGAATGGGTTTCTCTGCTGCTGCTTGCTGGCAGACATTATGGGAGGCAATAAATAATGCATCAAAGACGTCCTGCAGAAAATTAAAAATGTTAAACAGAAATGAATGAAAGAGCTTTGGGTGATTGACTGTTGGACATGACAAGGTGATCAAGGACAAAACGGGCAGCTGTCGACAAAAACTTGATCAATAGATCGTTTAGCATACGAAAGACAAACACATCTTTGACTTATAGAGGGAATGTATCACTTTAATGATACAGGAGTGATGGATGTGAATGTACATAAGGCACTGTTTCTGTTTCCATGACAATCTCAATCTCATTATAGATAAATTGCAAAGAGAATATATTAAAGGGTAACTCCGGTACCCTATTTTCCCATGTTTTGTTTCTAATAGGGACAAACATTTCTGAAATGGGTCCTGTATTGTGGGAGAACGCTGTAGAAGGCAGTCATGAAATGAGCTGTGGGGCAAGTGAGCACCACTGTAACGTTACGTCCACTAAAAGTGATTGTTTTTGCCACTGCCGGGCTCAGATTGTTATTATAAGTGTCATTATAAGGACCCTACAAAGAAATAAAACCTTTTTCTTACCTTTCTCCTGATCTGATCTGTTTGTTATTGTGTCCAAATCCCGCTCAAAGAGAAGTATCGTTGTGAAATCTGAATATCCGTATCCTCTGGCTCAAGTAAATACGGCTGGCCATCGAATTCAAAGACCTCATCCACATGACATTGAAAATCTAGATATCTAGATAGAATTTAGATAACACTAAGCTACACTTTCTGTACTCCAACACAACAAATTCTTCCCGGCTGGCGCTCGTGTTTCCACCATGGATTTATTCCACTATTCCACTGTTGTCCTCCAGCAGCACGTCACCTCGCCAGATTTCAGAACGAGTCTTCTCCTTGAGCGAGACTCTTTCCATAATGTTGTCAGACACTTATAACAGCAATCAGAGCCTGTCATGGCAAAAACAAGCACTTTTAGTGGACGTAAATGATGGTGCCAGCTTGCCCCAGTAGCACCATATTGCAGCCTGTGAGCAGCTGCTGTCTACAGCGCTCTCCCTCAATACTGGACCAATTTCAGAAATTGTTGTCCCTAGTAGTCAGTTAGACACAAAAACATGGGAAAATAGTGTCCGGGTTGAAAAATACCGAAGTTACTCTTTAATACATGAACTAAAGCAGTTTCAACTCAGCTACTTTTTTGTCTTTCATAAAGGGAAGACTTTAAGGATGTATACTAACAGGCGTTCCTATAAGGGCTGTTACAATACGACCCGCCACATCTCTTACAGTGTGTTGCATCACATTCGCTGGTTGAATCCTCCCTGAGCCTCTGCAGTACATGGTGCAGTCTGTCTCACTTCAGAGCCACTGATGCATACCGATGCCATTCACCAGCAGCCGGAGCCCTCGGAGGATATTCCCCATTTATCCCACTCAGTCCAATGCTTGTTTGAGCAGGACTTAATGCCTGCACTCCAGAAACAAACAAAGTCAAAACATCAAATCCCTTCTGTATCACTGAGGTGATTTTGTTTAATCTCTTCTGGGTACATTTCATTATCTAGTTTAGAGCTGTCGGAGCAAGATTTAGTTTGATGAGTTTTTCCCTCTTTGATGATTAGTTAAGTCTCTGACTCACCAGTAGCAAGTTCGTTCAAGCACAGTTAGCCGAGCAGGGTGTGGACCAACATATTGGAGGTAGGTGTGGTTTGACTATGTGTGTGTGGATAGCGTGAATACTTGCCCTGTCACTGTTCAGTCAGTCATTGTCCATAAAGGTGCAGTGAGGTTTTCTTTCAACACAGTTCCTGATCTGACAGAAAAATGATACTCATAATGATTCATATGTGAAATGACCATTATGCATCTTGCTGAGTCACCATGATGCAACCGAATTAATGAGTCAGCACTGTTAAAGACGCCTCTAAGAAAAGGTAGAGAGAGCACAGAACGTTTCCTTCTATTTTAAATGTTATTGCCATATTTAAATGCATGTGACACACCGCAGACTTTAGTATGCAGCATGCAAGACATCAGCTATTGTTATATGCACACCAACAGCCCACCCATCTGACATAATTAGCTGTATGCATCAATCGCCAACTGACAAGTGTCATTGTTTCGCTCATGAACATGGTGTTAATTTTATCGACCTTTTCACTTTCAACAGTTTTTCCTTTCCTGTCCATCACCTGTAAAGATCCTCAAGATTGGACTTTTGTTTTGCCAAATGCAGTGTGTTTCAGATTACTAAGTCTCACTCATTACTGCAACCAGGCTTTGTGAGAGAGTTTAGTTTGCAGCCACTAAAATCGATCACTTGCTCAGCATTAATAATTAAGTTTCAGGGGTAGACTTTGGTTCCACGGTGGCCTGTTTTTTTTTTTTTTTTTTTTTTTTTAAATTTGCCATCTTAATGGGACTCCTCTCCCTTACTCATGGTCATAGACTGTATATAAGAAGTGGACGTGGCGTCACCGATTGGTTTGTGGACTGCCGTTTTGAGTTCAACCAGAAGTGACATGAGAAGGTGGAGCTAAGTGCAGCAGAACGCTGAATAAGACATTTTTAAGCAATGGAAATGTTACAATTAACTTTCATGAACTGAAAACACACTGTGAAAGGGTTAAAGTAGTAAGACGAAAACACGGACAACTCCGAGACCGGACAACGCCGTAGTAGCGACTTGTCAATCACAAGGTAGCCACAACCTAACGCATACCCTGCTTTATGGTCTATTTGACTCTAAATGGGATCATAATTTACTAAATGAACATCATACTGTATTGAAGAAGACTTGAAACTAGAGATTGAGACCATAAACTCATGTTTACAATGTTTACTGAGGTAATAAATCAAGTGAGAAGTAGGCTCATTTTCTCATAGACTTCTATACAATCAGACTTCTTTTTGCAACCAGAGGAGTCGCCCCCTGCTGGCTAGTAGAAAGAATGCAAGTTTAAGACACTTCTGCATTGGCTTCACTTTTCAGACCCAGAGGTTGCCCTCTGCTCATGGTGCAGTCAGACCAGAATCCACCTGGCAAAATGTACTCGTTCTCCATCATTTTACTGTCGGTAACCTCTGTTACTGTCCTTGCACTCACTACAGACAATCAGCATCCCTTCTTCTCTGCTGCTTGTATTAGTTTGTCGTGCAACAATAAAACAAACCGTATACCAACACTATCATACTATAGACGTGGTGACACCTTCAGACACACACAATAAAACAAAAAATTTGTTTTGCTGCAGTGACAACCCACTGACATGAGAATACACAATTAGATGGAATTTGAGCTGCTACAGCTGGATGCAGAGCGCTGGCACATATGGCGGAGGATGTAGACATCACACTTAATGACTAATGCATGCAGGGATAAGGTTGAAAATGGGCAACCTCTGCATAATTTTCCTTCATGACTCTCCTAATTCTAATCTTAAGTGGAAGGAATTTGTGCTGAACTTTATTTTAATAGTACATGTACATGTTTTGTAGAAACTTAGTCTACATTATGAGTAAAAATCTACAGTAAATATCTACTCAAATTTACCAACACATACTGAAACAGAGACCTCAGTGTTGTGATGCAAAAACTGTAAGTTTCATGATCCCACCACTACATTAAAGACAAATTAAGAAGAGTAATTCTAGTCACACTGTAGAGAGTAGCTCAACCAGCGGCCTATTTGTGATTGGACTGACATGGGTTTTTGCATCACCCTCTCTCAAACATAACATCTATATAACACATTCTATAGCTCGGTAAGGTTAGGAGAGGTGTTACTTCTGCTTCTTTGAATGTGTCAGACCATCCGACTGAGAAATGCTCGTGCTGCTGGTGCATTTTCTCACCTCGGCGTCTTCAAATAATGTCTTTTCTCTCCCACACAGACAGACATTATTATATTCACTCTGCCATTTATTTCTCCCTCCAGTCCAGGTGTGTTTCCCATGTTTTTGATCACAAAGCATGCTGACAGGTGCAGGTGCATAATAACTGTGCAGCTTTATGAGGTGTTCACTGACTCTCTGACAGTTTCTTCCAAAGGAAACATATTAAATTGGTGGCAGAAGGAAATGATGGCTTAAGCCAATCTTTTCCTTATTAATATGAGATATGAAACTGGAAATGGGGCTTGTTGTTCCTCTTGATGCATTATTGATTTTTATTTATCTTCGTAGAGCGCAGTGAAACATCAATAGAGCGTGTTTATCCTTGTCAGAGGATGTCACACATTGTCTTCACCCCTTGACGCACTTCAGACACGCACACAGTCACTTCACAAATGCACACGCACACACACACACCTACACACACGCACACACACACAAAATTGAGACTTTTCAGAAGGTGCAAAAATCACAGGAAATTAAATGTGGCGTTGTTCACAGTTACATGTTGCTGCAGTAAGTAAATGTGTCAAGTAAATTTGTACATAAGAGGTATACTACTGAGGATTTGAAACCCCAACAACACTGTGATTGCTTGTGCATTGTACAATAGGTTTGTGAGCCTCAGTATTATTTTTAATTCATTAGAGAAGTGGCCTCCATATTTGCATTCATTTCCTCATGCAACCTGTTTCATGTTTGGAAGGAATAGCTGGTGAGATGGACTTAAAGGTAAAGTGTGCAGGATTTGGTAGCATTTAGTGGTGTGGTTGCAGATTGCAACCAACTGAGTACCCCTCCGCTCACTCCTCCCTTTCCAAGTCTTCGATAACGTGAGTGCAAAACCGTGGTAACGCCGTTCGCCTTGCTCAGAGGCCATCCTCACCATATTAACACTGATTAAAAAGCAACGGAAGTTGTCCCATAAGCCCCCCCGCTTCCGGTGCCCATGCAACATGGTGGACTCCAGGAAGAGGACCCACTCCCTATGTAGATATAAACGGCTCATTCTAAGCTAACGAAAACACAACAATTCTTAGTTTCAGGTGATTATACACTAATGAAAACATAGCAATGCTAATAGATCCTCCGAAATGTTACACACTGTTCCTTTAATAGAACATTTATGACAAAAAAAACAAATGTTTAACAGTCAGGACATGTGGAGCTGTGAAACTGTAACATGTCAAAAATCCAAATTGTTGGAAGAAGAAAGGCCTAATGACGGGTTTATCTTTTTGGTGAGCATTTAAGTGCTTTTCACAAACTCAGGTGTTGGAGAAGTGTAAATTCTGACCTGACAGTGGCGCTAGATGAAAAGTCGGGGAATAACCAGAGTCATTAGGACTCACCCTCTGATGTCCTTGAATATCTGAACCAAATTTGGTGGCCATCTATCCAGTCGCTGTCGAGATACTTCGCCATGACTCACCAAAGTCATCGTGTCAGCATAACCGGCCGAGTTTGTCGGGTCACAGCTGAAGGCTCAAACATCATTTGTTGTCTCATCCCTGTTTTTTCTGCCCGCTGTGTTTCAGAGCAAGGACATTGGGATCCAGATGCACGAGGAGCTGGTGAAGGTGACGAATGAACTCTACACTGTAAGTAATACGCTGTGTCTCGTGCAGATCGATGCCTCACACCTTATCTCATCACTGAGCTCATCCACTTCTTTCTCATCTCTCTGGCCTTCTGACATTTTATTTTATGTTCTTTCTTTTTTATTCTCTTTTATTACCTCACTTTCTTCTTTGTACCTTCTGAACTACTGGAGCTTACCTCTCGTGATTGAACGTGACTTTTCTTTTTAACTTGTGCACCAAGTAGACAAGTCCCACTTTCACTATATGCTGGTTGTGTTGAAAACTGGAAGCAACCAGCACCAGAGCACTGGATTCATTCTAATTGCCAGTTTATTAGGTACATCTAGCTAAAACTAATGCTGTCAAATACAACAGCCATGAAATAAATCCTACCGTCATGAAGGTTATAATGTTGTGTTGATTCAACCTCATGTGTTGTGTTATACTGAGAGGAGAAGCTCATGAGAATGTGCTCCATGAAGTATTTGAAATTGATGTTGTATTATAGGGCTGGGCGATATAGCCAAAATATCCCATCCCGATACAGGTCATGTCATATTTAGATGACGATATACTGTATATTACGATATAGCATGTTTTAATAAATAGTCTTTTATGAAATAAGCGCATGGTAAAGCCTATTTTTGTATATATATATATATATATATATATATATATATATATATGCTTAAATCATAACATGGCAAACTGCAGCCCAACAGGCAACAACAGCTGTCAGTGTGTCAGTGTGCTGACTTGACTATGACTTGCCCCAAACTGCATGTGATTGTCATAAAGTGGGCATGTCTGTAAAGGGGAGACTCGTGGGTACCCATAGAACCCATTTTCATTCACATATCTTGAGGTCAGAGGTCAAGGGACCCCTTTGAAAACGACAATGATAGTTTTTCCTCGCCAAAATGTAACACAAGTTTGGAGCGTTATTTAGCTTCCTCCACGTCAAGCTAGTATGACACGGTTGGTACCAATGGAATTTTCTAGTTTCATATGATGCCAGTATCTTCACTTTAGCTTTAAAACTGAGCCCGATACAACCTCGGAAAGATCGATTGCGTTAATGCGTTAAAGAAATTAGTGACGTTAAAACAAATTTGCGTTAACGTGTTATCGTGTTAACTTTGACAGCCCTAATTAAAATATCTTGATATATGATTTCACCACGATACAATTCCATTGATAAATGATCATATTGAGTTATTGCCCAGCCCTGTTGTATTACAGAGGCTTTTAAAATGTGTTCTATTCCTTCTTAGTGCGAATGGGGTTATGATGATGATGATGATGATGATTGATGATGATAAGTGAGAGAAAGAGTGGGGCGGTTGTAAGTGATGAAATACGTTTCTCTCCAAGTCGGACAGTTTCTGGGCTCGAATCACTTTCACATCTGGCGGTACCTTCAGCTCTGGTCCCGTTCAGGGTTCACCTCACTGGTTGCCTCTGTGGAATACCTGCCTGTCTTAATACATGCCTGTATTATTTCTTAGACTGTGTTTGCATAATGTTTGTTGAGAGGTACAGAGCTTTTGAGGAGAAATAATAAGCAGATTGCATAATGTGTATCTTGTTTCCATAACAATGGACTCTCTCATTCATTTTAGGTCTCCTGTTCCTGCTCAGTTGCTTTGTTGTATCGCGTGTCACCACGTCGCTTTTTCTCTTTGGACAGTCAGTTACTATAATAACCAGTTTCTCTACTGGTACAATATGTTCTCTTTAGCTTTGTTGTTGTTGTTGTGTTGAAACGGTCTTCTGCTTTATGGTGATTTGCCAGTTGAGAAAAAGGTAGTACATATCATTCACTTCCCTAAAAAAAAGATTTTTTTTTCTCTCGGCTTTCACACAACACAAACCGCCACAAACAGATTTTTTTCAGCGACCAACTCTTGGGCGTCCGGCAGCTGCTTCCCATACATTTTATTATAAAAAAGGTGCTGAATGAATGTATGGATGGATGTTTCCTGTCGTACTTTATAGCCAAGATGTTTGGTTTTCAAAAATCAGTATAACACAATTAGAGGGCATGTATTAAAGACACTATGTCTCCCAAGACCTCATTTTCTCAGTTGTATTTAAAATGTGTCACCAAGGCAAATTCCTTGTACGTATAAACCTACTTGGCAATAAACCAGATTCTGATTCAGCAGACTGTGTTGTTACAACACTGTCAGATAACATAAGCAGTAATCTTACATACTTAGTTAATTTATCTAATCAACATTGTTGTATCTGCAATGTCTTCACTATTTCTACAACCATTTACAGTGTTTATTCTACAATGATTGGTAAGAACTGAATTGTTAATAATGGGATTTCCTGCAGGAAACCCTGCAGATAGATGGACGTATGTCAGGGATTACAGGACGTACTGTACTGGTGCTGCACTGAGCGCTCTGGGATGAGTTCTTCTTTGAGGGAGGCTTAGTGCCCAAAAACTGGACGAGCTCCAGGCAACTTCAGCAATCCTCTGCCCCCCCGAGGTGAAACAGAAGAGATGGCAGAGCTGCCTTATATGACTTATTCATCTGTGCAATGTGACGAGAGTCAAACTACCAAAGGGCAGCGCTGGCAACTCTCCCTGATCTCGCCATCTGTACAGTTGGATGCTGCCACAGATCAGTGTTATGGAGAGCAAGTGATAATCAAAAGTGCATGCATATTCATATGCATTTTTAAAAGGACTGTGTTATTGGTCAAATACCTTTTAAAGGCTGACCAAGGTTTCTATATTCTACACTTTATGTCTTTATATTAAAGAGGATCTATTATGCTTTTGTGCTTTTCTCCTTTCCTTTAGTGTGTTATATATTATTTTGTGCATGTAAAAGGTTTGCAAAGTCCAAAGTCCACGCCAAAGACAGTTACTCTCCCCCACAGAAACACTGATCCTGAACTGTCTGAAACGCCTTGATTGAAGTCCTGCCTTTTCTTCTGTAATGTGGTGATGTCACCAAGTAACACCTTTGTATAATACCTGCCTAGCGGGTAGTTTGCCACACCCTCAAACAAAGCTAGTTAGAGCAGAGCAGGAGCGGAGTCCGAACAGTTTGATTTGGTTGACCAATCACAACAGTGGGCCAGCTGACCAATCAGAGCAGACTGAGCTTTTCAGTAAAAGAGGTGCTGCAGCACAGCCGGTATGTGAAAAATCAACCGTTTTTTGAACATTAAAGCATGTAAAGATATTCTATTAGAAACCCAAAATACAAGTATGAACCTCAAATAAACATAAGCACCTCTTTAATAAATTGAAATGCAATTATAGTTTTTGAAGGTTATGCCTGCCAGCCATCTCCAGTTTGGTTTCCAGTGTCAGGGTGTATTTCAGGTTCATTGAAACACATGGAAATATATCATTTTTCTATAACTTAATACTTTTTTTTTTTTTTACTAAACATCTGTTTCACCCATTCTCCCTTCCTCTCCGGCTGAGGACAATGCTGCATAATAAAACTCAGATGGTCCCTCTTCGTCTCATGCTCTACTTGGCCTCAGCTGCAGTCTGGCTGAAAATGTAAAAATCCAAACGTAGAATCGTTCTTTATGAACAGGAGGATTGTGGGAGTTCTGGGAACCTTTGCAGCTGAGGTGGGAAATTGATAATTGTTGCAACAACATAAATATCACTTCCTATGAAATTAACAATTTCATGCAAGACAATAAAACACTTACATTTTCACACTTAGTCATTGTTTTCTCTCTCTAACTATCCATCACATTACGACCATAGGAGAAGGGGGTCCCCCTGCTTTGGTATTACTACACATGGGTCCTTCCTTCTTTTTCTTTAATGACGTTTGTGTTTATTAATCTCAGTACAGGGTTGGGATGTCTTTATTTATTGTTCTCATAATGCTGCCATTGTGAAGCTCTTTGGGGACCGACTGTATTAAAGACAAATGAAGCTGACTTGGCATTATTTATATGAAAGCATTTCCCAGTTGCCACCATAACCATTGGGTTGGGTTGCCATAACGTATGACAAATGCACAGCCAGGCAGAGAAGATATTTCACAAATGACCCTCTGGCAGCAGTAACGCTGTCTGTTGGATGAAAAAAAAAAAAAAAGCATTGTTTTTCATGACTGCACCCTTGTTAATATTTGATTGTACAGAAATAGCTAAATCAATAGCGTGGCCACATGGTGATTGCCTTGTGGTATTTTCTAACAGTTTTCACTGGCTGCCAACATAACAAATTTTGCTGAAAGAAAACTGTGAAATCCCATTTAGATCCCTGGCTGCTCAGTGAGCGGTATAAGACTGTGGGCTGAAGCTATTGTTCAGATATTGTTTAAAGTATGACGCTGCTGCAGCACGAGGATCACTGAGGGTGAAGATCTTGTTGTCGTTGTTGTGGCTTGTCTTTAATTTAATAGCAAACCTGAAATGAGAAATAGGAGCAGAAGCCAGGATGTACGAAGAGCCACTGGTCACTTCCTGCTTTCACCAACCTATCCTCAGTTTCCTCAGCTTTTACCTGTTTTAATTTCCTGCCGCACTGACTTAATATCCCCACTGGGATCAATAAAGCTTATCTTATCTTTCTGATCCACCACCTTGTGTCTGATGTCTGCTCTTCAGTCTCATACACGCTTATTCTTCTGTTAACAACAACATTGACAATCTCTCTCTCTCAGTTCTGGCTGCTGCTTCCATTCATTCATTTACTCATTTGTTGTTCATTCATTGTTTTCTCAGCAGTATTTAACAACATTTACTCACAGCTTGTTAGTGCTGAAAAAGAAATATCAAAATGGCATCGCTGCTGCATATTTGGGAAAAACACATCAGATTTTTATATTTCAGATTTTTTTAATAACAAAAATCTGATTTATTTTGTGCATGATTGATCTATTTTAACCTTCTCAAAAATAATAATAATAATAATAAACAATAATAATCTAAATTTAATCAACTAGCTCCTAATGTTAATTATTTTTTGTTGTGCTTGCTCATGCATCACCCACCATATTGTATATAGATTATGTTATGATAAATAATGTTTACACTCTCTTGAAGTTGGCTTTTTCTGCAAACTTAAAGTTTTGGTCAGACTTTAGTGATACTTGTATTTTACCATGATATTGTTACAAGCCCCTTTTCACTCATGACAGTATGGCAGATTTTTCTAAGTGGTCAGAGAGGAGAATATTTTAAGGGGAGACAATGGGGGAGTGCAACAAAGGTCCCCAGTCGGAGTCCAAACAGGGACATTGTGGTTAGTCAGGGACTTAAAGGGATAGTTTGGGTGTTTTTAAGTGGGGCTGTATGAGGTACTTATCCATAGTCAGTGTGTTACCTACAATAGATGACGGTCGGCACGCCCCCCAGCTTGGAGAAACAGACAGGACCAACACAAGGGCAAAGCAATACAGTGCTGTGTAAGGAGGCAGCAGCAAAACATATTTTAGCCACCTAAAAGAAAGAACCACCTAAAAAAAAAAACAATATCAAGTGTACATATTTATTACTAAATACTGTATTTAGAATATTTCCTTCGGTTTACCTTGCCGTGAGACAGCTATACAGTCTATGTTTCCGACGGGGAACTGAAGCCTTTATCTGTGCTCTAAGCCAAAGCCAAACTCCATTGAAAAGAGCAGCAATTTTACTAACTAACTAACCAACTAACTAACCGATCGAGGCAGCGGTAGACCAGCAACCCCCGTGTTATGCAAGGTAAAATTACAGTTTTTTTCAATGGAGTCTGGTGGCTTTGACAAGAGCATAGATGGATACAACGGCTTCAGTTCCCCGACAGAAAGGGCTGTCTGATGACAAGGTAAAGCTGTGAAAATATTCTAAATATAGCGTACACTTAAACTGGTATTGATTTTTTTAGGTGGCTAAAATACATTTTGGTTCTGGCCATGTTCACAGCAGTACATTGCTTTGGTTCCATGCAGTAACTCCTGTCTATTTCTCCAAGCTGGGGATGTGCCGACCGTCATCTACTGTAGGTAATACACTGACTATGGATAAGTACCTCATGCAACCCCACTTCAAAACACCCAAACTATCCCCTTAAATCCCTAAAATTCTACTTCTTGCCTTGCATTTATTATGAAAAACCCCAGCCATCCTCTCACTGTTGGGTTTCTCTCACCAGCTCAGAGACTGCAGGAGTTAAATAACCCCAGGCTGTCGTCAGAGGACTCAACTATACACACACCTCCTGTAGACACAGCCGAAGCTCAGTCTTCCTGCAAATGAGTTTGTGTCTTTAGCTGCAGGTCCTGTAGTCATATGGTTCAAAGTTGGCTGGAAATGTTGCACGTTTTCAGAAGAATTTGAAAGGAAACGGTTTGACAGCCTGGGGACGAACAGAGCGTTAGCCTAGTTTCTCTCTTCGTGGAGTAGCAGCATCGATGTCGAGCTTTGTCACTCTGAGAATAGACTGGTGGCTTTTATTCTATCTATTTATTTTACTCTCAGGTGTTTGCCTTGCAGCTTTTTTGTCACTCTGTTGTTCTCGTGTTTCCAAGAGTTCCTGCACTGCCCGGGGACGAGGACTATTTATTCACACAGCACACAGAGGGGAATAAATAGAGCCTCCTCAAGTGGTAAATATCACTATCACAGGGTTGGAGGTCAGTGGTAGATTATAGTTGCGAGTGACCCGACGGCAAACATGTGATTTTGATGAGCAGCTCCCATAGAGTTAAAAGGAACCCCACTGCTTAAGTTCAGCACCACGTGAGCATTACTTACGTGATCACAGGAAACAAATAAATTACTGTTTATGTTGACTGTCTAGCATCCCAAGGTGTTCATAGAACATCCTGAATGCTTGAGACGTTTGAAGACGCGGCTCCACATCTGGACGTTCCTTTACGAGGCTTAAGAATGGGCTTCCCAGAGGAGAGACTCTCTCAATGAGCATCTGGGACGAGTTAAAGACGCAGGATGCTTCTGTCTTGTCTAACGAGGGTTTTCTGTCACTACAATCTTGTCACCGCCGTGCGGCAGTGGGGCGTCGGCTGTCAAAAGTTTGAGTGTCTAAGTAGAGATCAGAGTGAAGAGGTAACTGTAGAGAATACAGAAAACAATGCCATCACTCTGCTTCATAAAAGAGCGGAAAATTAACCAGTCTGGGGTGATGAAGAAGCGTTACTCTAGAAGGGATGTGGAGGCTGGGAAAGCCACATTGAAGAGGGGGATGAGGGGGTAAGTTGAAGATTTGACAGCCAAGGCTACACCACGCACAACCCTGGGCCCCTGGATTCACTTAAAATATTCCACATGCAGTGACATCTGTGTTAACGCTGCATCGACGCCCAAAGTGATCCACCAGGCCACCATGAAAAAGCTCAAATCAAACCAGATTTGGGACACTGGGGGCCTTGAAAAAAGTGGCTTCTTATCTCCTTATTGTTGGTTGCATCTTGGAGGGAATATGGCTGGATCAGCAACACTACAGTAATGCTGTTGTAAGTCAATGTACAGGTGTGGGTGGTTGTGTGTGAATGGGCATATGAGCACAAAAGCACAAACGTGGATTCTTGGATTGTCCTCCCTTCTGCTCCTTTTCCTGACAGGGTGTGTCAAGATTGCTGTGCTTTTTTTTTGTGTTTGGCCTACAAAGAAGCTTGATCTTTATCCCTTCTCAAGTCAATCCACCTGAAAGATTCTGTGAGTGGTATTTTCCATGTCACCCCCACAGTGACATCTTCAATTTGCTTGTTTTGTCTGACCAGCTGTCCAAAACCCAAAGATATTTAATTTAATGTCCTATATGACAAAGAAAAGCAGCAAATCCTCACATGTGAGGAGCGGAAACCCCAGAATATTTGTCATTTTTGATTGAAAACTTACTGAAACAATTAATCGATTATCAAAATAGTTGCTTAATAGTAGTAGTGCTTAATAGTTGATTCATTTTCTGTGGTTAATCATCTTGTTGTTGCAGCTCTAATTGTGTATAAAGCACTGATATAAAACCTCCCCCACCATTTAATATGACACGCTAAGCAACTATTGTCTCTGTATTTGCTTGTCTAAGTCTGTGGGCTACTGAATGTACTGTTGATAAAACCAGGGTATCCTCTGATTCGTCACATAGTTTGACAGCATCTGCGAAACATCTTCAAATCTTGTCGGTTCAGCCTATAATAACCTTTATTGTAATATGTGTTGATGATGATGATGATGATAAGCCCCGTTAATGGTCAACCTATTGAATGTCTGTCCTGCTCCTCCTGCAGGTGATGAAAACGTACCACATGTACCACACTGAGAGCATCAGTGCAGAGAGCAAGCTGAAGGACGCTGAGAAGCAGGAGGAGAAGCAGTTCAGCAAGTCGGGAGATCTCAACGTTAACCTCCTACGCCACGAGGACCGCCAACCGAGACGCAGCTTCGTCAGGAAAATAGAGAAGATGAAAGAGAAGGTGAGTTTGCAGGATGGATAGTGTTGTGTTTGTTTATATGTAGCGCCATTCAGCCTCAGTCTTCTTTATAATCATTATCTTTTCTAATATTTAACAATGAATTTAATGACTTTGTGCAATGTGAAAAGGATCGCTCATAGTGAAGAACACACTGCATTTCCTCTCAGCTCTACTGAGCTATTTAGCTTCTTTTAGCTCATTGTTTTGGTTCACTCTCACCACTCTCTTGCTGTCATTTTTGCTCACAACAGGCAGCTGTATTGATAAACCCACTGTACATAACCTGCCCAGCACCGAACGGCAATGTAAACAACAGCTTGGATGAATATAGCCTGGCTGTGCACAACCGGCCTAATTTTGTGTGTTGGATTAGAGGATACAGTATTGTGGTACAGCAGGTATATTGAAGTGTGGTTTGTGATATCTGCAATACAGAATGATAGTAATTACTTCACAGTGGCATCAAATTGGGGATTTAACGTGGTATATCAGTTACAGGAATAAATAAACTGGGTTACACATCTGCTCATTGACTAAGTTGAGCGTCTTGTGAGTTAGGCTTATAGCCTGCTGATTACCATCTAAGCTTCTAAACACTACAGTATTTATAGTTAGTATTATAGCGCCTTGAAGACCTAACGCCAGGTATTATTTATGATACCCTACATTGTCACTGACGCACACTGTTGAAGCAAAGGCTATTGGTAACAAAGACTGAAGAATGCACCAGCCGAGTGAGGGGAATTAACACGACCCAGTATATGTATAAGAAAATAATATAAATAATAAATAAATATTGAATGTCGCAATATTATGTTTTATGATACAGTATCAATTCTTCAATACAATACAATACAAAAACGCTGTATCGATTTTTAATTAATGGTTTAGAAGCTGTGCTAAATGCTGATAAATGCAAATGCAGATCTCACTGTTCTGATTGCATAAAAAAGTCAACTTGTTTTTACTCATATTTTATGCATATGGTGATGTGTTCTTTATACTATTGAAGTTTTCATAAAATTAGATTTAAAAAATTGCAATATATCGCCCTGCTTACAGTATCGCAATATATCATAATATATTGAATTGTAACCCCTGTATCATGATACGTATCATATTGCCAGATTCTTGCCAACACACAGCCCCTACGATAAAGTCTGTAACTGAATACGTGGCGTGCATGCACACAGTCTCTCAGGCAGAATAGGAGTGGCATGCTGTGACATCAATTATCCTCCAGCAGGGGATTTTATACAGACAAACATACACGTTTAGTCAGGAGTTAGAAGACCAACAACAGAGCTAACAGGAGATTAAATATTGGAGTTACTGTCGCCAGGTGGTCAGAAATTGGACTCCAAACGAATCATAACGTCTTCCATGTCTGCTGGAAGTTTGCTAACAAGTTCACCATATCAACTTAAAAGATGATATATGTAAGTGTAATGTTCTCCTCAAAGCTGAATGAGGAGGTTTGAAGAGTTTAGTTGTGTAAATGGAGGAGCAGCTCTGTTTGTTGGGTTCACTTGGAGCGAGTGAGAGAGAAGGGGGCAGACCAGCAGACAGGCAGCAATATAATGTCAGAGAGTCTCAGGAGAATACTGTAGGTCTGCAGCCAGATATGCACCGAGCAAACAGCAGTACTCCAGGCCAACAACCCAACCCTCTTTCCATCTTATGCAGATTTTTGTGTAAAGGCGTCTCTGCCAGCAGTGCAGGGCTGGTGGTCTCTGGAGCCCGGTGTACTTCAGATGCATTTTATTATTCTGGATCTTCTGGAATTTTTTTCATGCAAATGAAACTCCCATTATCTCTCAGGTACAGGAAATCAAAAGGCTGTCAGGACGACAGCGTCTCTCCCTCCTCAGGCTGGTATCCTCAGAGACGCTGCTCAGCTCGGGAACTGAACACTATTTATAACACAGCGAGGCAACGCGTATTTTCCCCTGCTTCTAGAGCAGGGGAGGAAGAGGAAGGAATAAAAGTTAATCTCTTCCTCTAACCCACTGCTGAATTTGCATCATAATGGCTTTGTGGAATTGGAAATAAAATGTCCATGTATAGTGAAATGTACAAACAAACTATTCAAATAATGGGCGAAATGTCTCTGCTTTAGAATTATGATGCTTTTGTTGTATTTCAAACAGCAGTAATGCCTTTCTGACTCATGCCTGAATCATTGAGTTGCTAAAGTGAAACTACTCGGTCAATACTGTTAGTTTGTAAAATCAGTGTTGTGTTTTTTCAGTACAAATGTCGCTTAATGGAAAACATTATTTTGTTTATATTCTTTATTACTTAGTAGATTTGCATGTATTTGTCTGAATTCATATTAGAGATACAGGCCCACAGATTGTCTACCATGTAAGTTAAACTTGCAGTCTGTGTAAATACTTTTAAAATTGTTTTTCTCAGGAATAGTTTGACATTTTGGGAAATACACTTATTCGCTTTCTTGCTGGGAGTCAGATGAGGAAATGGATTCCTTTTCATGTGTGTACGGTAAATATGTAGCTGCAGTCGGTTAGCTTAGCTTAGCATAAAGACTGGAAACGGGGAAACGGCTAGCCTGGCTCTGCCCAAAGGTAATAAAATCTGATTACTTGTTTTTACACTTTGTTTTTAGGATGGATCAAAGAAATGAGATATAACGTGTTAATTGGTGAACTTTAGAGGTTCTGGTAGTCAGATTTTATTACCTTTGGACAGAGCCAGGGGAACTTCCCATTATTCCGAAGGCCCATTGCGAAAATACATGCTCTCCATGCAACAAACAGAAGCACATGGCTAATTATTATGCAGAATGACATCATGATTCCTACTGGTGATGGCATGACCCACCACTCTGCCTCTTATTACTCGATGCTCGTAACTCGTTTCAGCATGAGGAGTAAGATTAGTCCGCTTTAGGGAAAGAATATCAGGGTAAGCCGACCAGAGGCAGAGGAGGGCGGGTCATGCCTTCGCCATGGTAGGAAAAAAACATCACGACCTATGATGTAATTTTGCATAATAATTAGCCCTGTGCTTCTGTGCAGGATAGTGTACTGTTTCTAGTCTTTATGCTAAGCTAAGTTAACCGGCTGCTGCCCCCGACGTCATATTTACTGTACAGACTCAATCTTCTCATCCAACTTTCTGCAAGAAAGTGAATAAGCGTGGTCTCCAAAATTTCAAATTGTTCCTTTAATGCTACTTTAATGTCACTAAGCTGTTGAACCCTTCATACATAAACACATTTTACACAACTTTCTAAAGCCAGAGCCTCTTTAAGTGCTTCTTTGTGAGCATCCACACTCTGCAGCCTCTCTGGTACTTAAGTGTTTAGAGACAGAATAATGACTAAATGCAAGCCTGGCTGTGGCACTTAACACGTCACTATCTAGAGGCAGCTTCTCTATAGCCCGTTCCTCCAAACTTTTCCCTGCTGTCTCTACCTGTCTGATGGTCCCAAAGCTGCAGCCGCCTGAGCACACATTCAAACACTCCCCACTGCTTGATTTTCCTGCACTGACGGTTTTTTTTTTCTCCTCATCTGCTCTGTCTCTTCTCTCCTCCCCAGAGGCAAGCCAAGTACTCAGAGAATAAGCTGAAATGCACAAAAGCCCGGAATGACTATTTGTTGAACCTGGCAGCAACAAATGCAGTTGTGGCAAAATATTACATCCATGACGTCTCTGATATGATTGATGTAAGTATGCGCTAGGCACATGTGTTTGTTTACATCTCTCAGCTGGGATTTCTGATGTTGATTTAACTCTGCAGCACTGTCGCTTTTCTCACCATCTGTTCCTGAGTCTCTTTCACTCTCAGCCTGTTAGCTGTTTGTTTTCAAGCTGCTCTGTTGGCCCCAATGAATGTATTTGCCATCATTTTTTCATTATTAATTACTGCACAACGAACTCAACGCTGATATGCTGCTGACTGACTGCTGTTGACATGAGTATTAGTGCAGCGATCTGCAGTATGACGCAGCCACAGAAGGATAATTTTGACTATTTTAAGGGACTCAATGAGTGTTGATTTCTCTGTCTCGTCATCACTCATTTGTTTTTGTTGATGCTGCTTTTGGGAGCTTTGCTGGGACAAACACAGCATGTTCTTGTTATCGTCTGCCTCTAGAGCTGGGCATACTCTGTACAATTTTAGCCCGTTTCTGGCCCGAATTTTCAGCAGCACAAATCTATTTTAGAGTCAGACCGAATTACAGCTTCGGCGTTGTTTGCCGTGCAGTGTACAGGGAGGACGAGGACCGATTAACTCCTCCCAACAGGCCAGAAATTTTGGTCGGCCGACTGTTGACAGTTGAAGCAGAGCTACGAGCCAATTCTCCAACGCCAGTGCCTTTTTTCTACTTTCTTTACAGTAATCTACAGTAAAGTATAGCTATCAATATAACAATGTAGGCTACAATATATGTAGCTAGTAAAACTGAGCTAGCTTACCTCCAATTCTCTACTGTCCACGTCTTCCTCGCCACCTGCGAGTCCATATAAGCCGGCGCCTCTTTTTTTTAGACGCTTCAGCTGACAGGATGGCACAGATGATTAAGGCAGCACGTTTCTGCCTTGTTAGCATTGAAACCACAGACCTCTGCTAGCAAACAAACTTAACCTGCCTCTGGGATTTCAAATAAATCTTTATTATTATCTTTATATATCTTTATTATTGACGAATTGAGCTTTGGCTTTACATCGCAAATGATTTACTCGTACAGTAGGAGTAGGAAGTACAACATCTCTAAAATCGTACAGTGTTTGCCCAGCTCAACTGTCACCAAGTAAAAAGCATGACCAAAGACTCCCACTCTCTCACTCTCTATTGTCTGTCCTTCTGTGGTCTCACGCGTCATGGGTCAGAGTAGAGGAAGCAGTCTTTATAATGTTCCCTTCATTATTACCTACAATATTGTATGTCCCATTTCGTATGTCCAGAAAACCTACCTCTAACACTTTAAATATGAATTCACTTTTATTCAAATCATGAACCGGTGGCACTGCTGGACAGTCCGATTACCGGGGTTTGAAAGGATGACTTTGTTTTTGCAAACCACTAATGGTTGGAACTGGATCAAAGTCAGCTGGTGAGCAGAAGCGGTGTTTATGCAGGCATGAATGCGGTTAATGTGGTTGGCAGCGGGCTCTCAGCCCCGGGTGACCTGCTACCAGTCACCCTGCAGACAAACAGATGAACACTGAGATGAGGAGGCCTTTAATGACCATTTTAGACAAAAGCAGTATCTGTATCTGTTCCTTTTAGATATGCCCACATACAGCTCCCTGTTCAGGGAGGTGAGACTTTATTTGCTTTCTCATTTTATTGTCTTTAAATATTTCATTGTCTGTTTTGATTATTTGGTCCAGTTCCTCAATTACACAACAAACAGCCAGCACAAAGGGGTGGCTACTATTAACTGGTTTATTGTTTGTCCATTTTTCCACCCAAAAAAGGTGTTTCCCTTATCTTCATTGAAGGTTTGGGTGATGAATATGCTGTTAATGTTATTGTAGTGTGTTATTTGGTAGTTGTGCTAGTAATTAAGATCATTCTCAAATTGTATTTTGCATTTTTTCTTCTGTTGCATACTGGAATCAATCATTTTGTTTTGGCATTAGATGTGTGTTGATGAGTAGAAACAAAGGTTGAATCATTGCAAGTGAATGCATACTTTGTTATAAAGGCATATTGAGCAGAGTTTGAGTGAATGTGGGCTTTGTGGCTGTCGATACCAAACAAAAAACTTAAATATTAAGATTTTTACCACTGATGTTAACCTGTCAGCCCTTCAGTGTGTCATTTCCCCTCTCTCTCTGTGCTAATGGCCTGGTTGTCACGTTTTTGCTCGAGGCCCGACCACCATACGGCACTACATTAGTCACAGTGATAGATGCACATTTTCCAGGTCAGCCGTGATAAGATATGATTTTAGTGAGATTCCTATAATAAGATGAACATTACATTATTTAAACAGTTGCAGTTGAACTAGCATGATGAGTTTGTCTCTGCTATATGCAGCGTGATGGTGATATGTTGGTAGCTGGACACACTCAGAACCCGATTCATGACTATCCTTCCCTGCCTCTTTGATGGATCCGGTGTCTTGAAACTGAAAGGTCCGTGTCATCCCAAATCCTGCTGAGCTGCAGGTAATGGGATTGTGAGCTTGACTGGTTTGGCTGCCACAAGCGGGGCAGAGGAGGAAGAAGGGTCCGTTTGTCATGTCAGAGTAACTGCACGCCACACATCAAACCAGACGCTCACGCAGCAAGAAGTCGGCTTTGTCTGTCAGCATCGGTGATTTTAAACTGTTGTAGTTGAGTTTATTCTACGCTGCCGAGAACTGATGAATGCTGTGAGGAGTGAGGTTGTTCAATGGTGTCAGCATGATGAAGTTTTTAAATTGACGATAAGCTTAATATAGTTCAGTTTAATGACCTCCATGGAGACATTTTCTTACAGCAGCAAATAGTAAGCTATAGCATTCAGCAAGAAAAAAGAGAACAAAACAGCAATTCAGTACATGGTGGATTTGCATATATTATGTGCTGTGGTGCTTACATGTGACAGAGTTCAAATGAAATCATTTAAACTGAATGTGTGAGGTTGCTGAACATAAAATAACTTGAGTAGACCTTAATCAACCAAATAAAATGCAGTCTATGCAAACATGAACATATTTAAAAGGAAATTAGTGTCATGGAATAAATGGGGAATATTTCCAAATATTAAAGAGGATCTATTATGCTTTTGTGCTCTTCCCCTTTCCTTTTGTGTGCTACATAATTTGTTGTTTATGTAAAAGGTCTGCAAAGTTACAAAGTCCACGCCAAAGGGAGTTACTCTCCCCCACATAAACTCTGCTCCTGAACTGCCTAAAACGCCTTGATTGAAGTCCTGCCTTTTCTTCTGTAACGTGGTGATGTCACCAAGTAACACATTTGCAGAATATCTGCCTAGCAGCTAGTTAGAGTGGAGTCCAAAGAGTTTGGTTTGGTTGCCCAATCACAGCGGAGTGTTTCAGACCGATGGTGTAAAAAGGTGCTGCAGAGTTTTTTGAACATTAAAGCATGTAAACATGTTCTAGTCTAGTAGAAACCCAAAATACAAGTATGCACCTGATAATAAGCATAATAGGTCCTCTTTGATGTGCAGTATGCATCTACAGTATGTTTGCACAGCTCTAATGAGAAAGATGAGAATATAAAAGAGAGTATTTGGATTGAAGAGTGTATCTAATCTTCCTTCCCCGATCATCTGCTTCCTTCAGGCTGCTGATATGAATGTGTTCTCACTCAGTCACTCTGCTAGTTTAAAAAGAAGCTAAATTGCTCCCTTTAGTCTTTAGTCTTTAGTCTATTGAGCCACGTTGACTGAGTGGTGCAATGAGGCTTGTGCACCAAAGTAGAGAGAGGACTTCCTCGGTGCTAAAGAGTGTTAAAGAGTGTTTGCTTAGTGATTCACAGAGCTGTCAGCTGCCTCAAGCTCCCTCTAAACCGCCTCACTGCCATCCTCTGCTTAATTAGGTTACTTCATCCAGCTCGGTATGATAAGGCTCTGTAATTATCCCTGGTGTCCTACTGCGCTAGCTCCTGTAATTCTGTGAACTCTACTGCTATTTTTGAAAGGTAGCAGGATGTAATTTGGGATGTAGTCTATTAGATAGGTCTGAACATGACGGAAGGTCCTCAAACTTTACAAATTTGCATATTCTTCCACATTCCCTGATAAATTTATATTGATTTGTTAAATTAAAGAGCAACTTGACACCAGTCGCCTAACTTCCCAGCTGCAGCAGTGATGTAGAAGTTTACTCCAAGGTGTGGTCAGTACACCATGACATCACTGTTGGGCGTGGTTACAGGTGCAACGCTCAGCTGTGAAAGACTTGAAACACTGTTTTTCAGCCTGTTAAATTATTCTTATTTTTCAATTTCATCTCATTACAGACTGTTTTCCTGGTTATTTATCAGATATTTTATCCCCACAGTGCTGCGACATGGGCTACCATGCTAGCTTGGCACGCACCCTCAGGACCTACTTATCTGCCGAGTATAACTTGGAGACGTCGCGCCACGAGGGACTGGACGTCATAGAGAATGCGGTGGACAACCTGGACTCCCGCAGTGACAAGCACAAGATCATGGATATGCATAACCAGGTGTTCTGCCCTCCGATGCGCTTTGATTACCTGCCACACATGGGAGATGAGGTGAGATGCTTTAAACGCTGCAGATTTGTTTATCACTTAAAGGAACAGTGTGTAACATTTCGGGGGATCTATTAGCAGAAATGGAATATAATATTTATAACTATGTTTTCTTTAGTGTGTAATCACCTGAAACTAAGAATCACTGTGCTTAGCTTAGCTTAGAATGAGCCCTTCATATCTACATAGGGAGCATGTCCTCTTCATGGAGTCCGCTATGTTGCTCCACCATGTTTCTATAGCCCAGAACGGATAAACCAAACACTGGCTCTAGAGAGAGCCTTTTGTGTTTTTTTGTTACCTGAAGGCCACCTTAGTTCACCGACACGTTTGTGAAACTGCGGTAACGTGAGCCGCAGAGTGCAAAACCATGGTACTGATAGCCGCCGTCTGACTTACGTTACGCCTAAAGTAGTGTTATTATGGTAAGGATGGCCTATGAGTGAGGCGAACGGCGTCACCACAGTTTTGCACTCGGTAGCTCACATTACCGCTGTCTTGGAAAGGGAGGAGTGAGCGGAGGGGTACTGAGTTGGTTGCAATCTGCAACCACACCACTAGATGCCTCCAAATCCTACACACTGTACCTTTAACACTGATCTCACTAAGTGGAGCACTGTTTTTTACAAAGTACCTCTTTAACCTTCAGATGGATCTCTTTTGTCTTTTGTAACCCATGTGTCCTCCTCCTCCTCCTACTCCTCCTCCTCAGGTGTGCCAGGTGAGCGCCCAGCAGCCCGTCCAGACTGAGCTCCTGATGCGCTACCACCAACTGCAGTCTCGCTTAGCTACGCTAAAGATTGAGAATGAGGAGGTAAGGTTTTATGATGGCCCGATGTCTGTCCAGCAACCCCTCCACTGCCACCTTCAGCCCCACCCCCCAAAACCAGAAAGCCCTGTCTCATTTCCCCCAGTGCCAAGTAGGAGGGCCACATCACCATCTGTTCTCATTGCAATTACCCTCCAATGACCCTTGCTCTGCAGGAGGCAAGAATATATTAAGATTGTCACAGCGCCAATGTTACGTTTTCTATGAAGTTATACATGAAATTGTGTATTTTGTGATGAAGAGAGGACTTGAAGCCGCAGACACAAAGGTGCGAATGGAGGTTATAATAACCACATCCTGTTAGACTCTCCTGTGCCAATGGCTCTGCCTCCTCCCTGTCTCCCTGAGTCTTGTGCTCTGGAGGATAATGGACGAGCCCTGCCATTACTGGAAATGAGCTTTATCAATCTCAGCCCTAAACAAAAAGCCTCCTTCAGTGAATTTCACATGCAATTTGTATCTTAGCCAGACACTCTTCATTTTCATGTCTTAGTCTGATGTATGCCTGACGTCCGAGTTGCTCTGGACTGTTATTTCAATGTTGCTTGATGTCATTTCTGTGGAATTCAAGGTCATTTATTGTTTAGGGGTCAATTTGTCTTTGATATAAATATGCTAGTGCTGTAAATCACTCACTCTTGCCCTTGAAAATGTAATCTTTGGCTCCATCAAGGCTTGGAAAAAAATAGCCAGGAAAAAAAGGAAAATATGAGCAAGACTGAGTAAGATATGATGCTTCATTTGTCATCTTTCCTTTTTTATTTCCCCCCATCTGTGCAGGTGAGAAAGACCTTGGATGCAACCATGCAAACGCTGCAGGACATGCTGACGGTAGAGGACTTTGACGTGTCGGATGCCTTCCAACACAGCCGCTCCACTGAGTCCATTAAGTCCGTGGCCTCCGAGTCCTACATGAGCAAGCTGAACGTAGCCAAGAGGAGGTCTAACCAACAGGAGACGGAAATGTTCTACTTTTCAGTGAGTTTATGTATAATTATCCTCTGTCTACCTTTCCAAACTGTACCGGCCTGCTATGAACTCCAGCTTTGCAAAATCAAGCCATCAGTCATCATTTCCACATGCCCTGAAAATAGAAATTAAATTAAAACTAGAACAGATTGAATTTATGCTGATTTGAGCCACGCTGAATTGTTTGACTGGGCTCATGTTACACTGGATTAGTGCTGCTGCTGCTCGCTCATTGTTGCCTTCATCTCTCTGTGTAGAAATTCAAGGAGTACCTGAATGGCAGTAACCTCATCATTAAGCTGCAGGCCAAGCATGACTTACTGAAGCAGACACTGGGCGAAGGTAAGGAGTCTATTCTCTTCGTCTGTCTTCATCTATGACCCACAGAGTCCCGCCACAGCTCTGTAAAATCACCGCCTTCAGGGTTATAGTCATGACTGTCACTGTGACATCACCCATTGGCTTGTGGACTGCTGTTTTGAAGCCTTGAGTTTGGCATTTTGGCTGTCGCCATTTTGGTCTTTTGCAACCACAAGTGGCATGAGAGGGTGGATCTAAGTACAACTGAACGCTGAATAACACGTCTCCCTAACTGGATGCGATGCGAACGAGCGAGCGAACTTTGAGATTGTTTCTGTTTTTCCAAATGAAGATGTCCTAACCTGCTCCTACGTCAGCAAACAGGCAAAGCGGCGCGTCGCTTGTTTGAAAAATCGCTTGCCCTGGCTCTATTTATGTAAAGTTTTGCGCACCTCCAACCTATTTTTACTGGTCAAAATTGACGCTAGCAGTTAATCAGTATTGTGCTCTCTATGTAATAGAGAGTGACATCGCTCATGGTATATCTAGACAGTTTTTCGCGCCCCATTTGCCAGAGTTCGCTCACTCGCTGTATGTTAGGAAGAGGTGTAAGACATTTTTAGGCGACCAAAAAGATTATAATAAACTTTCATGAACTGAAAACACATTGTGAAAGTGTTAAAGTTGTAAGACGAAAACACGGACAACTCCCAGACCGGACAGTCACAAGGTAGCCACGCCCTAAAGCATCCCCTGCTTTATGGTCTATTTGACTCTAAATGGGACCATAATTTACTAAATGAACATCATGCTGTTTCAAGACTGGAAACTAGCGATTGAGACCATAAACTCATGTTTACAATGTTTACTGAGGTAATAAATCAAGTGAGAAGTAGGCTCATTTTCTCATAGACTTCTATACAATCAGACTTCTTTTTGCAACCAGAGGAGTCGCCCCCTGCTGGATATTAGAAAGAATGCAAGTTTCCACACTGGCTTCACTTTTCAGACCCCAGAGTTGCCCACTGGTTATAGCGTTGCAGATCTTATCTAATAAGCAGCATGGGAGGCTAAAAAGACAACATTTTTTAGGGAAGCAAGAAGGAACGAGGAAATGAAAACTGATATTCAAATGGAAAACTATCACACCAAAAGCAGAACACATCTTCTCTGAGGTAACCATTCCTCTTTCTACTTATCTCCAGTGGTTAAAGCGTTATCCGGTTAGTCTCTGTATGGTGAAGCCACAGAGAGGGTTTCCATTTCCAGGCTGTAAGAGAAAGGCTTTCCTCAGCCCCTCCCTCCCCCAAGGGTCCCCTTGTCACCTCAGCCGTGAACAGTTTGCGCCCAATCAATCAGCAGGATCAGACCCAGGCCCGTTTCCGCAGCTGCTCCTGCATCAGGGGTTCACCTCATAGCAAAGGGCATCAGGCACAGACAGCTGAGGCCTCGTAACACACATGAATATCTCCACATTTCACACCTTGGAATCATTCATTCATTCAAGTCTTTACTTTAATAATTGATTTTGCTCTGTCATCCAAAAAAGTCCTTGTGATTCCCTCTGTGGCAAACAACCAGCTTCCAGGCTTTTGCTCTCATAAACACTCATATCAGATCTGTTTGTATGTCCACGGTGGAGCAGCCGAGAGAGTGCACGAACACGGACATATGGCGCCTCCAGGTACCACCCATGTTTAATTATTCAGATGATCAATCAGGGCTGCGTCGTGCTCATTAGCTCGTTGCCTAACGCCCCAAAAATAGCGTGTTTGTGTATGTATGTGGTTGTTTGTGAGCATGACAGAGGGAACACGATGAGACTGGTGAGTGCCACATGGTGTTTACATCTTGCTGCATGTATTAATAAAAACATAATGTCGAGCACAGGCACCAGACAAGATGGTGCGAGGATATCTGCCAGCCCTTGTTTCCCGGATAAGGAGTCACCAATTCTCTTGTTCAGTGAATCTGATTTGTACTCGTCTCCCTTTATGTTCCTATAATACATATCTCTCTATCATTGAGGCACTTTTTCTTATGAAATCAGGGGAAAATCAACATTTCTTTTGCTCATGCTTGAGAAACTGTGTAATTTTGAGGTTGGTTGGTCAGAGGTAGACAGAGGCTATCACTCAGAGGAACGTGTCTGGGAAATGTGCTGTTGTTTCTTCACATGAATGCTCCAGAGCCCCGTCCCATCTGCCAGAATGATGTGTTGAGAAATGGGTTAGCCTTTGCTCTCTCTGTCCATTGTTAGATGGAGCAAAGAAATAATGTTGGAATGCTTTTTTTGTACATTGACAGCCTTCCAGTTGATAATCCAGTCACTGGCAGACAAAGAAAATCTCTCTGTTCATAAAGAAAAGCTGGGTCATATTTGAATTAACAGACTAAGGATGTACTGTTATCAGTAGAAACATACACTTTAATGTATTCTTAGTCCAAACCAGTGTAGCTAGGCTTAATGATGACTTTGCAGACTGTGTTTTCTGCCTATAACGTGTGTGTGTGTGTTGTTGGAAACCCATAACAAAAGGCTCAGTGAACCAGCACAGACATCCCCAACATAATATACACACTGCACTCCACCCCCCTTTTCTCTGCTCTGCGAGGAGGCCTATAACCCCACAGGGTCCTCCGGGTCCCCTGTGGTTTCAGCGACGACTGCTCAATAGCTTTGTCCAATGAATGGTGTTAGCACTGCTCCATTCATCTCCCTCTCAATAGTCGTGTTGTGTCTCATCAAACCCTTCAGTGACGGCGGACACTGGAGTCTGTATAAAATGTACCACAAAGACATAACGTGTCCCTCTTGTTTTTTTTTCCACAGGGGAAAGAGCCGAGTGTGGAACTACAAGGTATGATCTCCTTTCAGCCATGAAACATCTGCTTATAGCATCTTTTCAGGTCGTTAGAATATTTAAGAGAAAAGGAGACAAAAGCATGTCAGTTGATCCTTGAACACCCAAACAGAAACATATATATATTTGAATAATTGAATTTTGTCTATTATATATTAATTGTATTTGACTACGTTGCCTGGCAACGTTACAGTCAATGAATGACAAGCAGTGTCTAAACAAAGACCATGCTCAGTATGCTATATAGACATTAGAGCTGCAACGATTAATCAATTAATTGATTAGTTGTGAACTATTAAATTAATCGCCAACTATTTGATAAATATTAAAACAACTTTTAGCTACACCTCGCTTTACATATAGATGCATGATTTTATAATGTTGGATAAAACGGTACAGCATATTTTTGCATTCTGATATGTGTTATTATATTATTTGTGCCCAAAGACTATATTTAGTATGATAAGGAAAAATGGCACAACATCTGATTGGTCAAAAGTCTTGAAATTTGGTACTTTGGGCAAGTAGCTAACAGTACACGACAGTGATCACATGAAAAAACACACTGTTATTAATTGTCAAAGTCGGGAGTTTTGAGAAATTAAGAAAAATGCTAACATAGTGTCTATTAAATGTTTTCCATATATAATATTTTTTACACTCTACAAATGTGTTCATATCTTTGAATATTCAACTTGTTTTGAGGTCATAGATACCAAATACTTGACTGTGCTCCTGGTAATTTCTGAGATACACCCATTTTCTTATCATACTATATCTAATATTTGGGCATATGGCACTACTGTTCTTAAAATATGAAGGAGTCTTTTGCAAAAACAGTAGTCCCATCATGTGCCCAAATCCTAGATATAGTATGAAAAGAAAAACTCACTTTTCAGCCAAACGGTTTGACCGATTTTGAAAATGTCTTCACATTTGTGCTTAAGCCTAGAGAACATGTCCACCAAAGTAAATTTCAGTTGTGGACACAAATGGGTTAATAGAGTGACATAGGAAACATGTAATAGTATTTTCAGTGAGGAATCATGTATGTTCCGACATGTGTTAATATGTGATATGTTTGGATCGCTAGTTTAATTCTGAACGTTTCAGTCTGACAACATGACATATCAATTGGCAGGTGTTTTTATTGGCCTTGGTAATAATGCTCATTAATCTGTGTTGTGTTGTTCGTAAGTCAAGAAGTATTTTACTGAAGATCCACACGTAGAGTTTGATACATTCCCTCAGCAATAATTAAACGGCCGTCTTTTATCAGGCGTCAGTGATAAAAGACCTCTTTAATGAAACACCTCACTTTGGGTTTTTCTCAACTCTTAAAAGATGCTTCTCTTTTTCCATTACTTTACTTAAACAGATGTTTTTTTTTTTTACTGCTCTGTGTTTTTACATACCTGCTTTTGAACCTCCATGTTTGGTTCTACAGTTCTCACAGAATCTTGTACCCTTTTGTCCGTCACTTCACAGGCCTCCCACCCTTCCCCCTAAACCACAGAAAATGCGGAAGCCTAGGCCACGCTCCGTGTATAACCATAAGCTGTTTAACGGCAATATGGAGACCTTCATCAAGGTACCTCTGGTGGTGGTGTATGACTGAGCGGCCCCTGTGGAGCAGGAGGGGAAGGCAGCTAGAGCCTTCGCTCTCATTCTCTTCCTCACTTTGGCCGCCTGTTCCTCCCTCTGATATAACGCCTCTGTTTAACCTCTAATCCTCCTCCTCCCTTCTGCGGTTCTGCCGGTGCAGACAGAGCGGCAGTCAGCTGTCTCTTTATTCCCCTCCAGAACAATTTACCATCTCTGGCTTTATTTCTAAATCCACTCTTTAGACAACTGAGAGGCAGGAGACAGCAGTGGATCTGCTTTGTCCCCTCACTGCACACAACCCTTTACTGCATCTCTGTAGCTTTCCTGTCGCCAGTCCCTGTGCTTAGCCTTCTTTAACCTCCAGACGGGTCATCCGTCATCTGAGCTTTTCTAACTTTGTGCTTCTCTGCCCTCTCTTCCTCTGCTACTCTGTGCTTTGCGGCTTTCTGTCCCAGAGGAAGAAGGAATGCCCGTACCCGCATTCAGGTACCTCTGTTGTTGGAGCGTGTAGGTCAGGGCACAAGGGCACTAAAACTTTTGATAGTAGAAGTTTCCTGGCTGCTGCTCGGGCTACACTTGCATGCTGCTTTTGCTACGTCAGGCTGTTAATAACAGTTGCTTGTAATATAGATGCTTTTGTTTGTTTTATACTGCTCATGAGATTTGCTTAATAAAATGTTTATGAGGCATCAGGATGTTTACGAGGCATTAGGTCTGTGATGAAATGGAGCATTAGATTTATCCTGTCTTGCAGTTATTTAATTAATATGAACTAGAACGGGGGAGTCTATATTTTTACTGTATGCTATAATTTTTTAAGAGACTTTTATTAATTTTATTAAGAGAATATTGTATGTTTAATTTATTAATTTATCAAGACATTGTATAGTTAATGGTGCTGTTACTAAAAGTTACACAAAATACTATAGACCATTTCACAGTTGTAAACCAGTTTATTTCCTGTTGCAGTGTATGTGAATGACACAAGGGTTGCGTCTGAAAGTCCATACTAACATGCTATTTAGTACACTAAAACAATGTGTGAGATACTTTAGTTTGTACAAAACTTTAATATTAAGCCAATAGTACACGAATTGCATACTATTTCCGGTGAAATATTACAGTCTGTAACGCTGGACACTAGGTTAACATAAATATCCCACAATGCAATATGGTAGTGACGACAACGATCATAGCAGGCGTTGACGGACAGCTCTGTAACGTCAACTATGCTTCAATTTAACTATAAGTATAAGATTTCACTTTATTAGGCGTAATATATATTTTAAATTAATTCTCAGTAATGCTCAATGCATCCGATTACCAATACCCATACTACCCTACCTTTTAGTACGCCAAAAAAAGATTTAGTATGTCCCAATACATAGTATGTCAAATGCAGTATACCAAAAATAATGTACATCCAGTTGCATTTTCACACTATGCAAGCCAGCATGCTTTCCTGGCTATTCTTACCCACAATCCTCTGCACAGCAGAAGAGGATCAAGGTTCAAGGCACAATGTTAGAACATACTGTACTACTTCATTATAATTATATGCATATTGCATGCAACAGTACGTACTTTATAAGGGCAGCTGCAGTATGTACTAAAAGTAAAAATAAAATGTATGCAATTTAGAACGTAGCCGTACT